>NC_033676.1:38562950-38742591 GCF_000165445.2 Microcebus murinus
GGCTGATTGCTCGAGGTCAGGAGTTCAAAACCAGCCTGAGCAAGAGCGAGACTCCATCTCTACTAAAAAAAAAAGGAAAGAAATTAATTGCCAACTATATATATATAGAAAAAATGAGCGGGCATGGTGGACACATGCCTGTAGTTCCAGCTACCCAGGAGGCTGAGGCAGGGAGATCGCTTGGACCCAGGAGTGTGAGTTGCTTGATGAAGCTAGGGTTGACGCCACGGCACTCCTTACCTTGGGCACAAAGCAAGACACTGTCTCACGCAACACACACACACACACACCAAAAAAAAAAAAAAAAAAAAAAAAAAAAAAAAAAGAGAAATCCTTATCAATCATGCTGGACACAGCTGACACCAGTGGAGACCTTACCCGGTCTGCTCGGCAGAAGGAACAAACGCTGAGTGGGCCAAGTGACCTTCTGACCTCTCGGTCTTGAAGCCATGGTGGGGACAGGTGAGAAGGTGATAGGAGAAGAACACCTACTTCCACTCTGAGGAAGACAATTTTTCCTCCAGAATTGTCTATACAGCATTATTCATCTAGGTTGAAGTCTCCTTACAATAAAACAGCTCTGCTCAGGGGGTTCTTATAACAACGAGCAATTGTAGTATTATATAGCCTTATTCAGCAAAGTTATTAATAGCAATGAGTTTTAAGGCAGGAAGAAATGAGGTTTTGGATGAGGATGAGAAACAGTTCTGGCAGAGATAGCCGGTTTGAACATGGCGCCGACCGACCTTGGGAGAGAGAACCCAGCGGGAGAACAGCGAGATGAGCCTCTCACAAGAGAGGGGATGGGCAGGCCCAAGCCACCAACTGGGCGCTTCACCTGTATTTTATATGAGAGAACTGAAACCACCTCGCTCCATTCCCAAACAGTGTTGTGGACGTGAGGACCAAAACCACATGTGCCTACATGAACCTGGCTTTGTTATTCTATGGTGTTTATCAGAATTGCTTTGCTATTTTGGGAGACTCTTTCCTAGGCAAATAACTTTATTGTTCATTGCAGAAACTTCCAGCTCTTTTCACAGAAAGCATCAACAGTTTATGTCCTAAGACCCTTTGAAAAGCCTGCCTCAAAATCCTCACCTTGCTGTTTCCACCAATACTAAACCTTTCTATGACGATGCTTACCCGTTCCTACTCACAGCCCCACGTTGAAAGACCTGCCTTAAACCACATTTCAAATTCTCAATAAATTCTGACCTTCCTGTTTCCCCTCCAAGACCTTATGGAAGCATTGTCAAAGTGGCATTCTCCCTTACCATAGTGGGCAATAAACTCGGCTTTGTCTTATCAACAGGCTGCGCTGGTAATATTTGGGGATCCAGTATTTGACATACTAATATCCACAGTACATTAGAAGGATAACTGGTAATCATTATCCGTACTTTAATGGATGAAAAATATAGTATTTTACGTGGTATCATGGTGCTTTACAATTTATAAAACACTTCCTGATGTATTAGTCCACTGGATTCATTTACCATTGTGAGAGATAAATGGGATAAATATTAGGTTAAGTATGAAATGTCTGATTTCCTTAAGTACTAAATTTGACAGTTGATATCTGACATTTCATTTTGACACTTTTTGTTTTTGTTTTTATTGTGAAGGTATCCTCAGTCTTTCAAATGTTTGTTTTTGCTTGTGATTATCTTTTACTTTTTTTAGAGCAATTTTTGTGAAACCATGAATAAGTCAAAAATCCGTGTTATTTTTTTGGCCGGGCGCGGTGGCTCACGCTTGTAATCCTAGCACTCTGGGAGGCCGAGGTGGGTGGATTGCTCAAGGTCAGGAGTTCAAAACCAGCCTGAGTGAGACACTATCTCTATAAAAATAGGAAGAAATTAATTGGCCAACTAATATATATATATAAAAAAAAAAATTAGCCGGGCATGGTGACGCATGCCTGTAGTCCCAGCTACTCGGGAGGCTGAGGCAGGAGGATCGCTTGAGCCCAGGAGTTTGAGGTTGCTGTGAGCTAGGCTGACGCCACGGCACTCACTCTAGCCTAGGCAAGAAAGCGAGACTCTGTATCAAAAAAAAAAAAAAAAAAAATCCGTGTTATTTTTTAACGTGAGTTCCATCATGGAACCAATGCAGCGCAGTTTGAAATATCAATGAAGTGTTTGAGAAGGATGTGGCTAATGAACACACAGTACATCGGTGGTTTGAGAAATTCCATTCTGGTGATTTTAATCTTGAAAATGAGCCATGTGGGTGACCTGAGACCAAGGTGAATAACGATGAGCTGGAAGCTGTAGTGGAAGTGAATCCATCTCAACCTACGGGTGAATTAGCAGCAAGGTTTGACATTACTGTTCCAACAATATTGGACAATGTGAAACAAATGGGCAAGGTAAGAAGCTGGATAGGTGGGCACCACATGAATTAAACCAGCGTCAGAAGAGAAGTCATCTCGAAGCTTGCCTTTCTTTGCTGTCATGACATAAAGGCAAACCGTTTCTACACATTTTTACAGATGATGAAAAATGGATTCTGTTCAACAATTGCAAGTGTTCATCACAATGGTTGGGTAAAGATGAAGTGCTGAAACACAGCCCCAAACCGAATATTCATTAAAAAAAAGTTAATGGTGTCTGTTTGGTGGTCCAGCGCTGGTGTTATCCACTATAGCTTCATGAAACCTAGTCAGTTGATTACAGCGGATGTCTAATGCAACCAATTGGACGAAATGATAAGGATGCTTGCAATTAAACAGCCAAGATTGGTGTAGAGACAGGCCAATCCTCTTGCGAGACCATAAATAGCAAAAAAAAACCCTGCTCAGATTACAGAAGCTGGACTTAGAAACTCTCGGTCATCCACCATATTCATTAGACTTTGCACCAACTGACTACCACTTCTTCCAGGCTTTGGACCACTTCTTGCAAGGAAAAATATTCAATTCTCAACAAGCTGTGGAAAACACCTTCAAGATTTCATCGCTACTTGCTCTCCAGGTTTCTTCACTGCTGGCATAAACAAGCTACCATTAAGACTGTATCGATAGTTTAGGTGCATGCTTTGATTAACTGGACTGCTTCTTTAATAAGCTTTTGATTTGAAATCAGACATTTCATATTTAATGACCAAATATTGGTATCATAACCACATCACATATGTGAACACAACCCAAAGAGGGTAATTCATTTGAGGTCGAACAGCCACTTAAAATTCCGAGTGGAATCCTTATTCAAGGTCTCCTGATTTCAAATGGTGACTGTAAGCCTACAGAAGTCATAAGTATAATATTTAGTATTTACATAGAAAATTAAGCATTTTTCTAAATCTTTAAAGAACCAAAGTGTATTAGTTTGCTAGGGCTGCCATAACAAAGCACTACGAACAGGGTAACTTAGAACAACAGAACTTTGTCATCTCCCGGTCTGGAGACTAGACGTCCAAGATAAGGCGGCTGCCCTGAAGGCTGTGAGAAAGGGCCTGTTCCGGCCTCCCCGAGCTCCTGGAGGCTGCTGGCAAGCTTGTGCTCCTGGCTTCTGCTACATCACCCCGATCTCTGCCTTTGTCTTAACGGTATTTGTTCTGTGTGCATGCCTCTTTTTATAAGTATACCAGTTACATTGGGTTAAGGGACCACCTTACTCTAGTAGGACTTCATCTTACCTTAATTACATCCGCAGTGACCCAAGAATTCAGGGTGGGGACCACAGTTCAACCCATAACACGAAGATATGAAAGTTTGTTCCACCTTTGCAAGCACAGCAGTTCATAATTGATGCTTGTGCTTCATCAAGTCCTTGGGACTACAGGTGGTTTTTAAGACAGTAAAGCTTACCTAAGTGTAGCCACATTCAATACCTTAGAGCAGATACATTTCCTGGGCTGCTCTGTGGCCAATTTTACTTTATTCTCAGTAATAAGTAATCATGAATACTGCATGAATTATTGAGCAGAACGCATGCCTGGAAGCCATTGCTTGTATTCAGTTTAAAGGATACATCTGTTTCAATTGAATTTTGAGAGTGAGAGCAGTAAACAAATTGTGCTCACTAAAGAACTGGGTCCAGTCTGGTACATACTACATTCCCACTGGTAAAAATGGGTCTGTGCAAAAATATAGTTTGAAGAAAATAATCTATTTTAGTCAATAAAAGTAGACGGGGAACATGATCTGTTACTAACTTGGGTGACTTTTATTCTGGAAACCTTTTCTGCTTTAACTTTCAAAGGCCGATCCCAGGAGAAAACATTCTATAAGGGTCTTGTCTGATTCATTTACCAGCTATGAAAATCACTACTGATCTATGTAGTCAGTGCTACATAGAGTAATCAATGACAACAGCCTAAAGGAGTTGCTCTTTTTTTTCCTCTCTTTTTTAGTCCATTTTTTTGTTGGTTTTGATGGAAATCTCTATTTTGAGGGGGAGAGATATATTTGTTTACTATACAACCTGTTTTTTAAACCAGTGCACTAGACATATTTATGGCTATATTGATTTTGGTTTTATGATAGATAGCATACATTCAAATATTATATACATGTATACATATGTGAAACTATCTGTAAGTTCTAAACCATAATAATAAAACAAACATTTATGAAACCCACCCCCCATTGCCAGTGATTCTCTTCTTTCCACACCTCTATGTACAATCACTATCCTAAATTTGTGACTTCTTTGCTTTAAAAAAAGTTTTGCCACATATGTAATATTTAATATATTGTTTTGTTTTCTTTTGTCATTTGAGGGCTTCATAAAAATAGCATACTAGTCCAGGAGAGGTGGCTCACGCCTGTAACCCTAGCACTCTGGAGGCCAAGGGGGGAGGATCCCTTGAGCTCAGGAGTTCAAGACCAGTCTGAGCAAGAGAGACCTCGTCTCTACTAAAAATAGAAAAATTCGCCGAGCATTGTGGCAAGTGCCTGTAGTCCCAGCTACTCAGGAGGCTGAGGCAGGAGGATCCCTTGAGCCCAGGAGTGTGCGGTTACAGTGAACTATGATGGCTCCACTGCACTCTACTGGGGGCAACAGAGTGAGACTCTGTCTCAAAAAAAAAAAAAAAAAAACCAAACCACACACACACCCCAAAACATACTGTATGTAATCTGTGATCAGCTCTTTTTTTTTTTTAATCTTTTTTTTTTACACAGTTGGTACCAACTGTGACTAGCTCTTTTCTCTCAATATTGGGTTTCTGAGATATATCTATATTGTTTCATTTAGTTATAGTTCATTCCTTTTCATTGGTGTGTAATAGTCCATTGTAATAATTTATTTATCTGTATTCTTGGTAACAAACATTTAAGTTGTATGCAATTTTTTGCTCCTGTGAATAATGAACATTCTACATGTTTCCAAGTACATATGTCAAAGAGTTACTCTAGGGTATTGTTTTTCAAACTTTTTAAAACTGCAATATATTTTATACACATAAAATAAATGTACTTCACATGTACCATAGGAATTTTACATCACAACCTGCACACACATGGTGCACACATATATGAAGCCAACAATTTATGAAACAAAACTTACCTTTACTACAATGTCCTCTAAGCTTTTCTACTCTATTGAATTCTATTTTTTTTTTTTGCTAAAAATGTTGTTTGTGTACCACTAAATTCCCACAGTAGGCATGTGAAAGAATTCCTGTATTTTTACATCTTCTCCCACACTTGGTATTGCTGGAGTTCTTCAGTTTTGCTAATCTGGTAGGTATAAAAGAGTATCTTATCTGCTTTTGCACTTCCCTGAGAAATAATCGGCTTGGGTAAGTTTTGGATTTATGCCTCCTCTGAGAAATGCCTATTCATGTCTATTGCCCATTTTTAATTTTATTTATTTATTTATTTATTTTGAGACAGAGGCTCCCTCTGTGGCCCCAGGTAGAGTGCAAGAGTATCATTGTAGCTCTCAGAAACCTCAAACTCCTTTGCACAAGCAATCCTCCTGCCTCAGCCTCCTGGGTAGCCGGGACTACAGGCGCACACCACCACATCTGGCTAATTTTTTCTATTTTTAGTAGAGACGGGGTCTCATTCTTGCTCAGGTTGGTCTCGAACTCCTGACCTCAAGTGATCCTTCTGCCTTGGCTTCCCAGAGTGCTAGGATTACAGGCGTGAGCCACTGCTCCTGGCCTATTGCCCATTTTTTGTTGGGTTGTTTATAAAGCACCTGTTGAAAAATTTGCATCACATTTCTGTGGTGTTTTGCATATTTAACTCAGGGCTTAGCGGGAAGATTATTCCTTTGAGGATGGATTGGGAGTCCAGAGACTTGATTTGGTCTGACGGGATGTGGGCAGCCTTTTATTTACCCTTGCAGGAACACATCTGTGTTTGTCCTCCCCTCTCTCGCTAGGTCTGGCACCTTCTTATACTTTTTTGAAGTTTTAATAGCTGCTGAAGACAGTACTGGGAGGGTGTCCGCCACTCCTCGTTGACTCTGCGGGGTGGCAGCCACCTCCCGCTCCGTTCCCTGCCTCCTTCTCTTCACCCCAGCCGCATGTCTTACTCCACTGCACATCCGGCCTTGGGATTGTGGGCGCTGCACACTCCACAGGCGCCTTTTGATGTCATCCCTGATTCCGCCCTGAGCTGCAACTCTGGGTCTTTTCTTTCACACACCTCTTCCTCTCTCGCTGTTTCACGATAAGCGAGAAAGCCGCTGTTCGCTGGGTGCTGCTGGCAGCGGCGCTCCGGCCAGGGAGCTCCTGTCCCTGCCTTTTGCCCGGGCCCCTGCAGTGCTGGCATGCAGCCGTCCCTGGGCCAGGGTGGCTGTTGTGGTTTGGATGTGGTTTGTTTGGCCCCACTGAGTCTCATGTTGGAATTCAATCCCCAGTGTTGGAGGTGGGAGCAGTGGGAGGTGTTGGGATGGTGGGGGTGAATCCCTCGTGAGTGGCTGGGTGCCATTCTCTCAGGCGGGAGCGAGTTCTCACTCTTAGTTCCCGCAAGAACGGCTCCTTACAAAGAGCCTGGCACTTCCTGCTTTCTCTCTGAGGCCCTGCCGGAGTGGAAGCAGCCTGAAGCCTCTCCAGAAGCCGTGCTGCTCCCTCTGCAGCCTGCGGGCCCTGAGCCCAATAGGCCTCTTTGTTCCCCTAATAAACTATCCACTCTCAAGCATTCTTTTAAAGCAACACAGACTGAGACAGTGGGCCTCGTCCCACTGAGGCTTGGGCAGCAGCGATCCATGAAACCGCTCCGTAAGCGGTTGGTGCTTTTCCACAGTGACCATGTTATGTTTGGGGTGCGTGTTATTAAGGAAGTCAATCATATCCTATAGCCACCCCAATATCATAAAAACAAGAATAGCACACAAGCCTCTGTAATAATGTATAGCCTGGATTATGAGTACGGTTCGTATGAGTATACTCATCTGATCTGCAGCCTGATTTCATTATTGCAGGCTTCACAGTGGCCCTGGTTTTGCTTTGATGACATCATCCATGGTAGTAGCATTGACCCTGTTTCCCATAGCTTGAGGGTTCTCAAACTGTGCACCTTGGAGCCCCATTATTCTGGGGCAGACTTTAAGTGGACGTCAAACCCTGGGTGCCAGCCCCTTAGAGGCCAAGACTGCGAGAGCAAAGAGGATGTGTGGCTTGGCCGGGACCCTGGGCCTCTGTTACAATCGTGTCAGCCCCGTATTTTCTTTTTTATGAATAGAACCCATGGAAGAATTCATTTTTATAAATTCAACTTCTTTTTTAAAAGTGTGAAATCACTGGCACAGCTCCCCTTGAGGCAAAGGCCCGTAAAGTAGCTGGGGCCGCAGCTGACGAGGAAGCGTGGGCTGGTATTTGCTGATGGTTTGTTTTCCTTCAAAAGGACATGCAGCTCCTAACATTTCTGATGCCTGGTCAAGAGTACAGGCTTGTTTCCCGTGTCCCAGTTGGTATAATCTTCTGGTTTCTTATTGTGGCAGATTGTGGGTGGGCTGTCTCCCCAAATCTGTGTTCCCTTCTTCCATAGTAATGGGGTTTCCGCCCACACATCACTGCCCAGCCAGAGGCTTCATTTCCCAGCCTTCCTCATGGTTCAAGGTGGCTATATAACTATGTTCCCATCAATGGACGGTGAGCTCAAGTGACGGGTGTCATTCCCACACCATCGACTTAAAAAGAAATTGCTTATGTAGGACTCTTCTTTCATTCTTCCACTTCCCCACAAGCTGAGCACTGATATGGTGGTGACCTGCTCCCCCATGCCAAAAAGGACAACTCTGGAGGATGCTGCACAAGACAGAAAAGGCCTGGGTCCCTGAAGGGCTGTGTGAAGCACAGGTGCCCCACAAGTTGGGACAGCTTGCCTCCAGATTGTTATAAGGGTCTATAATCAATTGGCACAGAAGTGTTCTGCAAGCCTATTCTCTAACAGAACCAGAATTTTATAGCCGAGAGACGTCTCAGGTCTTTGAAACTAGTCCTAGGCTTTGCATCATTTTTGGGTAGAGAAGCTATTTTTGGATTTCTGAAGTCTTGAGATCACTGCAAGTTAGGGTTTGGGTTGGGAATGTGTTTTACACAGAGACTGAGCAAGCAAGCTGCTTCGAAGGGCACTTCCCTCCCTGCTGGGATCTGCAGTCACTGCCTGGGGTATATAGGAGGGGCCCAGGCCAGGCTTGGCTGCTGAAAGCAACCAGCTTAGGTTCTCTGGCAAGTTCTCTGGAGACCCCTATCCTTCCTGGTCCAACCTCCTCTGCTTACAGAGTCTCTTCCCTAGAGCCCTGTGCTTGGCAGGGTGACCACCTTCTCTGTCCTCCAGAACTCTCTGCAATTTCCCTCCCTTGACTTAGCAGACCCAGCTCTCTGGCTGGTCCTACTCGTTGGCCTCTTTTCCCTCACTAGGCACAGCATGGAAGTAGAAAGTGGGCAGGAGTCCCACAGATGTCAGCCCATAAGACACCAAGACAAACAGGACAGATTGCTTGAAAGTGCAATCTTCAGAAATGCAGGGACAAATAAACATCAAGCCTAAGGCTCAATACCTGAAAAAGACCACCGCCCCCACTGCACACTCTTGGAGCCACGTCCTCGAAACGAATGGCTGCTGGGAAGGGACAGCATCCTCACAAGAGGGCATATCCTCCACTGCTCACACATTTCTCCTGTCAACACCTTTCTGCTTGAAAAGAAATAAGAACGCTGTGCTTGAATTTCACTCTGGTGTTTTTAAGATCAAGCAGGAATCTCACATTCTTTCATTGCTTTCTATATTTCTGTTCCTTCTCCCCTTTCCTCTTTCTTTTTAAATTTAGATCACTTAACAGACAAGGGTCATAGCTAAAAATAAATCTTCATTGTCCTGAGCTACCTATGATGTCATTTACTGTATTCTTAGATCTCCAGAGTCAACACTTCAGGCTCATAGATACACACCTGCAAAACAAAGCCTCGTCTTGCAAGCAGCTTCCAGAAGCTTGTGGTGTTGCTAAGGCCTAAGGCCTAGACTGCTCCAGGGGACGTGCATCCAGTCTGTTGCTGTCCTTCCATATCACCTGCCATGCAGAGGCCTTCCTGGGATGTGTAGCCGAGCACTGATGCTTACACCTCCCCCAGAGGTAAGTATTAGTAACTCTGTTTTTAACAGAAGGAAACTGAGGCCCAACAGAATGAGGCAACTAGACTGAGTGACTGGGGAAGTTTTCAGGCAAGTTAGATATAAAATTTGTGTTGTCGGCCGGGCGCTGTGGCTCACGCCTGTAATCCTAGCTCTTGGGAGGCCGAGGCGGGCGGATTGCTCAAGGTCAGGAGTTCAAAACCAGCCTGAGCAAGAGTGAGACCCCGTCTCTACTATAAATACAAAGAAATTAATTGGCCAACTGATATATATATAAAAAATTAGCCGGGCATGGTGGCGCATGCCTGTAGTCCCAGCTACCCGGGAGGCTGAGGCAGGAGGATCGCTCGAGCCCAGGAGTTTGAGGTTGCTGTGAGCTAGGCTGACGCCACGGCACTCACTCTAGCCTGGGCAACAAAGTGAGACTCTGTCTCAAAAAGAAAAAAAAAAAAAAAAATTTGTGTTGTGAAAAACCCAGGAATGCATATGCATCTGTTTTTAGTATTTACCAAAAGGTGATCAGCATACAGACGGTTAAACTTGTGAAGCAAATAAATTCTGTGGTGTCAGCTTAGGACAGAACATACTGGGAATGCATAATAGAAAAACAGTGCTCTCACTAAGCTTCATGCCTCCAGCAAATTTGTGGATTTGGGTTAACCAAGGCTGGAATTCCAGAACTCAAGTTACCCAAGTGTGGCAGGCCAAGGGAATATCTGCTGGCTGCATGGGAAATCTTCAGTCAGCATTAGTTTTCATCTGCACTCAATATTTTGACCCAATATGTAAGTAACTTTCTATTTTTTGCATTGATAAGGAGCCTAAATCCTGCAATAGAGGAAGAAAAGTCTATGTCCACTTGGGTCTAAATGTGGCCCACCAATCATGGAGAACACTAACTGTGTCTATTCCCAACCAACTCCTTATGCCTGGCACTAAAAGATACGGGATACCTTGGGCTGCAATGACCATACTGTGCATTTGTCACGTTATCATAAGCTGCCATGAGTCCCCAGCTGTCTATGTTAAAATGCTCCATCTTCCCAATAGCTGGATGCCCCTGAGGGCAGAGACTCTCTTACATTTCTTTTGCAGCTTCCATGGTGCACCATATTGGTTTTTCTGTCTGTCAGGGTCCAAGCAGGGAAGCGGAACCACGTGCAGGTATTAAAGGATGTATTAGGCCGGGCGCCGTGGCTCACGCCAGTAATCCTAGCTCTTGGGAGGCCAAGGCGGGCGGATTGCTCGAGGTCAGGAGTTCAAAACCAGCCCGAGCAAGAGTGAGACCCCGTCTCTACTATAAATAGAAAGAAATTAATTGGTCAACTAATATATATAGAAAAAATTAGCCAGGCATGGTGGCACATGCCTGTAGTCCCAGCTACTCGGGAGGCTGAGGCAGAAGGATTGCTTGAGCCCAGGAGTGTGAGGTTGCTGTGAGCTAGGCTGACGCCACGGCACTCACTCTAGCCTGGGCAATAAAGTGAGACTGTGTCTCAAAAAAAAAAAAAAAAAAGATGTATTAGACGATTGTGGGAGAAGCCGAGAAGCGGTGCATGGGGGCAGTTGGAGTGTCAGTCACTAACCAGCCTCCTGGAGCACTGCTGTGAATGGACCAGTCAAAGTCTGCCAAGGGACATGGACAGCTGGGCATGTTTGGCTGCTGGGGCGTGACTGTGGAAATAGAGCCGGTACAGAAGTCTATGGGAAACTACTGCCTTTGCATCTGGTGGTGGGCCTGGGCCACGCTGGTCCGGGAGGAATTGTGGAATGAGAAGTGGGACAAGCTGGAGCCCACCAGTACCCCTGCACCTGTCTGCCATGCCATCAAACCACCATGACCTTCAGAGAATAGTGCAATTCCTTTACTTCCACATTCCAAATCTTGCGTAAATTTCTATTTTGGCCAACTCAAACCTAGAAGCATACAGAGAAGGGATTTAGAAAAACCCTCCCAGCTAAAGCAAGTCAACACAGCACAGCACAAGATGAGCACAGGTATGTAATTGTCACTCAGAACTCAACTGATCAGTTTCTAGCATGAGGGGAAAAGCACTATCTAGAGTTAGGAGATCTAGGTCATGGTTCAACCGCTAAAAATGTGTCCTTAGCTAAGTTGTTAACCTCACTATGTCTCAGGTCCTCGCAGGGGGAAAGAAACAATGGCTCATCACCTTTTCAAAGGTTCATGCAGAGGCGAGTGAGTTAAAATGTTAGCAGTGAGCTTGGATAACTTCCAGCCAAAAGTTCTAAAAGATGTTAGATTCTGCCACATCATTTCTCTCAGATTTTCCTGCTGTGCATTTAGAGCATGTTTATTTAGAGCTGAGTCCCCTGGCTAAAGTATGGGTTTGAAAATGAGAAATTCCAGCTATTTTTTTCTCTAACTATAATCTTGATGTGCTATGAAATTTGGAGCAAGTCATTAAACTATTTGCTGTCAACATGTACTTATATATAGAATGGGGATAATAACATTCTAAGTCCTTTACAGAAATGAAGCCCCCAGGGTTTGTTGTATCAGCCTCTGCAGAGCTGTGTGAGTTTCACCAGGGCAGTGTTCTAGAAGGCTTCCAGGGCTTGCCTCTGTTATCTCTTTGGGACAACACATGAGGTTATGTCAGAGCATGCTCGCCCCGTCTCACCTCAAGAAGAAGTACAGGGCTTGCTTCCTTTTGCAATATACCATCAGACACAGAAAAACAGTCCATCTCCTGGTTCCAGTCAAATCTGCTGCAAAGAATAAAAAGCCTGCTTTACTCCATCCATGGAAGTGAGGATGGGGAGCTGAGAAAGGATGGAGGAGACGGATCCAGGCCAGGGCTGAGGAAGCAGAGCCCAAGCATCTGCTTGCTCCCTGGACCAGCCGCTCTCTGTAGACAGAGAGTGAGGAGTTCTGCTAGGGCCCTCCTCCAAGACAGAGTCTATGCATGTGTCTCCTTAGGTAGAAAAATGATGACCTCAACAGCTCTGAAGGACACAAACTTCATACACTCACATACATGTAAACTTCACAAACAAACTTCACCCCCTTGGATCTGGAGAGTTTAAACTTCACGGGGAGCAGAGGGATTAGGAAAAGAATGCATATTTTCCCCTATGTTCTTCATTAACAGCGTGTGCCTTCCCAGGCCTGAGTACGTTAGTGTCTATCCTTAATAATTAATATCTGGGACATTAAACGTTTCAGTTCTTTCTACATAGCATTGGTAAGTGTCAACCAGAGCCTACTAACGAATGTGAATGCGTGATATTTGAACCTGAAGTCGTATCTCTTGCCTTCAAAGGTAACAAAGCTCAGAGTAGAATTTTTTCATCCCAAGCTCCCAGCTGTTGGCCCCAGTGTGCTCACAAAGGCGAAGCTTGCATCGCGGCACCCACAGCCCCTCCCACGTCCCTGGGGGCCCGGGCGGGCTCAGGCCAGTCGGCGCATGGGCAGCGAGTGAGGTCTGAATAGTTATATAAAGTCAAGCATAAACCTATTTGGCATTTTAAAAGCCCAGCATAAAAATAGCAGTAAAAATATTTCATGGTAAAAATAATCAATTCCGAAGCCTTTTATTAGCTTTACCCCCTTTCTTAATGGGAAGACTTTTATGTAACTTATAGCACTTGGGGCCAATGTCATGTTTGTTATGTTTATATAGTAACCAAAAACTCTGGATAAATATTTATGTGGTTATAAAACTTTTAACAGGCTCCAAACTTGAAATAATCCAAAAAAAAAAAACCCCCAAACGCTCCATTTTGGATAGTTGTAAATCCTCTGTTGTCAACAGGACTCGGACATTGGAAAGGAAGGGGCAAGCCCGAATGCTCCCATATGTTTGCCGTGAGCAGGCTTGCAGGGGGTGGGAGGGCAGGCGGAGGGAGGGCTGCTGCGGCTGCTCTGCTCTGAGTGTCTGGCAGTCTGGCAGTGTGCAGAGCGCCGTTCTGCACTTGCCAGCCGTTGCCCAGGGATGCCTGCGCGATAAAAGAATAATGGGCTGCACAGGGCTCTTCTTACACTAAAAAATTCAGCACACGTGGTTCTGGCCAGTTCTCTATCCCATCCTATCTTTTGGTCACTCTGGAAGTACATATATTCTTGGGTCACAAAAAAGAACATTCCAACTTTTAGGAGAGAATTGAGGCCAACCACTTAGGTCATCGGCCGTAGGGACGGACATAAAGAAATCACATGTGAAACCTGGATATAGGGTCATCTAGAAAAGTGCCCGGGATCAGAGGGGTGGGAGAGTGGGGAAAAGGGAAAGAATTTAACAAGGGTTGCTCCTTTGAGTACATAAAGACTCACATTTGCACATTTTTATTGGGTAATCATTTGAGAAATTTTAAGAGAGAAAGAGTAAGCAGAAGATGCTCCTTGGCCTGTATACATGACAGTAATTTGGGGCCAGTACTCTACAAAACAGTAGCAGTGACCGGATCTCCCTCCCGAGGTGGCTGCGAGGCCGGACACAGCGTGCAGAAGCTGCTTAGCGCGACGTCAGGCGCGGTGTCAGCGGTGATCAGTGTGAGCTGTCACTGTCCCTCAACTCTTGAGACACTGACCCCTACCCTCACTTCAGGGAAAGAGTTAATACTGACATATTTAGCTAGAATGACTAGAAAAATTGAACCTAAAATCTCCCCAAAGGGTTTTTGACTCGGAGGAAAGACGTTTATGGCTCTGTTCCCCGAAAGCTATGGCCTGGGAGTGCAGAGAGTCTCTGCCCGTCAGGAGAGAAACCGCACCCTCCCCGGGCTACGCGGGCAGAAGGCTGGCTTCCTAGGGATGGGGGCTGTGAGGGCCTTTGAGTCCTGGAATAGTTCAAAGCATTTCTTGAAGCTTTGCTAGTGGGGCAAGGAACACTCAGTAAAACCCGAAATAGCCCGTCAGGGCTGATGGCCAACTGTGGCAATGGCAGCTGCTGTGACCCACGTCACTGCACCTGACACAGGCATGGGGATCCCTGACAAATGGTCATGAGAGCCTCACATTTTTTATCTGTCTAGAAGCCAATAGAGGGGAAAGGAGGCCACGTGCTGATCTCAAACAAAGGCACCTAGTCAATCCAGGTACATTTCTTATCCCGTTGTCCTCTCCTTACTACGGAGCCTATGGAGTTTGAGAGGGAGGGAGAATGCCCTTACTTTGATGATACTAAACGACTATTCTGTTATCCTGTTTTGAGGCTAGTTTTCTTTTATTTTAAAATTCAGGTAAATTTCTCATCAGAAAGGAATTCTATACGTGAATTCTGGGGCTCTCTGAATATTTTTTTGAACATTGAACACTGTTTGAGCTGGAATAATGATACATCTCTAATATGCTTTGCACTACTATAGGTGCTTTATATATATTATTTCATTTAATCTTATAAAGCATGTCTCTAATGCCAAGGTTAAGCAGCTAGTGAGTGGCAAAGACAGCATTCAACTCACCTTTTTCCTCTATAGAAGGTTGTCTGGTTTTTCCAGGAGTCTCTTGAAACATTTTTTTCTTCTTAAAAGCACTTTATAAAGTTTTCTGATTATAAAAATAATGTATGTTTATAATAGAAAATTTGGAAAATATAAAATATGTGAAGAAGTAGTAATTCTACTACTCCATACACTGCTGTTAACTTTTTAAATTTTTCTAGCATATTTTTCTGCACATATATTTATAAGATTCCTTTCCCCCCCCTTGGGATCTTGAATCTTTTTAGACTTTCCAAAGGTTTTTCAATTTCCTTGAAATACCAAGAAGACTATTTCACCCAGTGAAGCAAGTGTGGATGTTTGAAGTTCAAATATAGTTCAGAAAATTGGGCGCACAGTCTCTAAGAGGAGAATAAAGTCGGCAGGATGCCTTTTTCCGCCCTGACAGAGGCTGCAAGCGCCGGCCGTTTGTTTCTCTGGCAACAGGACCTCTGTTCAGGGGCAACCAGTGGCTGTTAGTGTCATTAGAAGTTCTTAAACCTCTTTGGGCATTAATCATGCTCCAGATGTGACAGAAATTTAGTAACTGAAAATGTACATACATTAAAGTCTTCAGCTGCTGCCTCAAGGTCACGGTGACTTCAGCTTCATTCTCTTAATTCAGTGTTTCAACCAGACCCCATCAGTGAGATTTCAGCCTCGTTATAAACCAGGGAGGCTTCATTTCGCATACATTTCAGCATTTTGTATTTTCCTTTGGCCGCCCCAGTAGCACGTGTTCCTTAAAAATGTCTCTCCTTTAATAGGCAGCTCTTCATGGGGCTCTTTTGTGGGCATGAGAGATCATACTCTGTTTTGATTCTATCTTTGCCCTGAGATACCAACCACGAGCATTCTTCCCACTTTGATCAAATGGAATTATTTTTAGTAGAGGCTGGTGTGCTTGAAATGCAACTTATAATCTTTTCAAAAGCCCTCTGCGTGGTATACACATGGGCTTCTTGACGGTGTGTGTCTAGAATTGCAGTGTTTTCTCTGCCCCCAAGACTACCTTTGAACTCACCCTTTCTGCTTGTGTGCATCTGTAAAGATAAACGAATTGCTTCGGCGCTGAACACAGCAACAGTAGCATGCATCATTTCTGACAACTACTTCCTGAACTTCATCCCTGAATGCTGCACGAAATGCAGCATTGGTTCTCAGCAGAGCTCCGTGGTGCGGAGGGGAACAGACCTCGGGCAGCAGGAGAAGGCCGCCCATTCGGACCTTCCTGGGCCTCTTACACATCGCTTTACACAAGCCCTGTCTGGGATTTTTATATACTCACTTAACAAACGAAAGGCACAATCCATTTCACTGCAGCTCTGCTGGATAAATATGGAAAAAATGTGGGACCTATGTCACGAACCACAATGGTTTTGCATCCTGTGTAATTTGAAGACAAGATTCCTTTGCTGTGTGTCACCTCCTATATTACCACTGTCGTCCAATATTTCGTAACCATCAATTCTTTGCCAGTGCCCACACGCAAAGATGGGTTTGCATTAAAAAATAAATGAGAACAGCACATTCTGATGCGGTGTAGTGTATCAGCATTTTCCACCAGGAGCTCGCTGCCTGCCCTTCCCCTTTTAGAAAACAAAGGACAGCGCCTACTTATCCCATTACAGCTCCTGGGGAGAAGGGAGAAGGGACGTCAGAAATAAAAGAAAAGCCTTTTTCCTTTGAAATATCTAAATGTCTAAAGATGGGAACAGCCACAGGGGAGAATACTGTGCTGTGCAAGCTGATCTGATTTTGTGGACTAGCCATGTTCACTTGGAAAGCTCAATTACGTGCAACCTGAAGAACCAGAAAACCACAGTTTTCAACCTACAGGGGTTTATTTTGCTCACCTAACAAGGAGACCAAAACTGGGCAGTGCAGGTTGAGTCCTCAAGGACTCAGGTTCTTTCTGGTCCACCAACCTTATCATGTGGGATTTTCACCCTTGTGCTTGTTGCTTCGTGGTGGCAAGATGGCTGCAGCACCTCTGGGACTCACGACTGATTTTTTTTTTTTTTTTTTTTGAGACAGAGTCTCACTCTGTTGCCTGGGCTTGAGTGCAGTGGCATCAGCCTAGCTCACAGCAACCTCAAACTCCTGGGCTCAAATGATCCTCCTGCCTCAGCCTCCCAGGTAGCTGGGACTATAGGCATACGCCACCGTGCCTGGGAAATTTTTTCTATTTTTTTAGTTCTTGGCTAATTTTTTTCTATTTATAGTAGAGACAGGGTCTAGTTCTTGCTCAGGCTGGTCTCAAACTCTTGAGCTCAAGCCATCCTCCTGCCTCGGCCTCCCAGAGTGCTAGGATTACAGATGTGAACCACTGCGCCTGGCGTCACGACTGATTTTTAAGGTAGGCAGAAGGACTACCTAGCCAGACAGAGCTGTCCTAGCCAGACAGTCTCCTTTCTTCTGGAAAGCAAAAGGTTTACCTGAACTTTCGGCAGATTTCAGCTATCTTCTGATTGGCTAGGACTGTCACATGGTCACTCCTTAGGCTCAAAACACGAGTTTTAGCAGGGAGTGTTGCTGGCATGAACAAAATTTGGTTCTGTTAGTGTAAAAGAGGAGGAATGGGCGCAGTTTGGTCACACACGTCACATACCTGCTCTCATTAAGATACTACCTAGAGGGCTGGGCGCAAACACAAGAGATGCAAAACACTTCATCTTTGTACTGAAGACAAAAGCTTTCGCCTGACCGGCCTGGTGGCTCACGCCTGTAATCCTAGCACTCTGGGAGGCCGAGGTGGACGGATTGCTCAAGGTCAGGAGTTCGAAACCAGCCTGAGCAAGAGCGAGACCCCCGTCTCTACTATTAATAGAAAGAAATTAATTGGACAACTAATGTATACAGAAAAAATTAGCCGGGCATGGTGGCGAATGCCTGTAGTCCCAGCTACTCGGGAGGCTGAGGCAGAAGGATTGCTTGAGCCAAGGAGATTGAGGTTGCTGTGAGCTAGGCTGACGCCACGGCACTCACTCTAGCCTGGGCAACAAAGCAAGACTCTGTCTCAAAAAAAAAAAAAAAGAAAAAAAAGATCCTACTGAGAGGATGGTGGGGCTGAGGGAAGGAGGGAGGAGGAGCACACTGGTTGGAGGTGTGCGGCGGTCTGCACGCTGCGTTCGTAGGGGCCTGGGGATCACGCAGCTGGCTACGCGACAGCAGTCTCGAACTTTCTGTTCATATGTGAACATTCTGTAATGGATGAATTCCCCATTACAATTATCGTGAAAATTTGTTGTGTTTAAATTAATGAGAAGTAAGAGTATTATTTTTAAGAAGTAAATCTGACCATTTCATCCTCCTGCTTAAAACCCTTCAGGAGCTTTCCATAGTTCTTAAGATAAAATCTAAGGCCGGGTGTGGTGGCTCATGCCTGTAATCCCAGCACATTGGGAGGCTGAAGAGGGAGAATCACTTGAGGCCAAGAGTTTCAGACCAGCCTGGGCAACATAGTGAGACCCCGTCTCTACAAAAAATTTAAAAATGCTAGGTGTAGTCATGCATGCCTGTAGTCCCAGCTACTTGAGAGACTGAGACAGTAGGATCACTTGAGCCCACGAGTTTGAGGTTACAGTGAGCTATGCACTCCATCCTGGGTGACAAAGCCTCAAAAAAAAAGATATATATATATATACACATATATAATGTAAAGTCCTTGGCATGGCCTTTAGAGAGCTGCAGGACACTTTGTTTATTTCAACAGCCTTCTCTCTCTCTCTCTGCCCCAGGACCCTTGCATATGCCTTTCCTTCTCCCCAGAAGCCTCTTTCTCCATTCTGGGCCTGGCACCCCCTGCTCTTTCTTCAGCTCCAAGATTAAAGGTTGCTTAGAGAAGCATTGCTTCACCTGTCAGCCTGGCTTGGAGCACCTTGAAAGGATTTCTGAGTGTTTGTTCTCCTTAGCATTTATATAAAAAATTAATTAATTTTCAGTGAATTGTTTCAAGTCTGCCTCCCCTGCTAAAATGTGAGATTTGTTGAAGCCCTGGTGTTCTTGTTTACTGCTTGATTTGTAGCACCTAGTTGGGTGCCTGCTGTGTAGTAAGCTCTTAAAAAATATTTATGGAATGAATGAAATGAAATTTTAAAGGCATGAAGCTGTTTTGCTGATAATATGCATTGGTGCCACTCAAAATACAGTCTTTGAACTGCTGTTGGCCTGCAAATGTTCATTATTAATCTGCAATACGTGCAGAAATTGACAGTGTTTAGAAACTTCTATAGTAATTATCAAAGTGTTGGTATGAAATTAATTGGAAAATTTTTAAAAGTAAAATACAGGCCGGGCGCGGTGGCTCACGCCTGTAATCCTAGCACTGTGGGAGGCCGAGGCGGGCGGATTGCTCGAGGTTGGGAGTTCGAAACCATCCTGAGCGAGACCCCGTCTCTACTAAAAATAGAAAGAAATTAATTGACCAACTAAAAATATATATACAAAAAATTAGCTGGGCATGGTGGTGCATGCCTGTAGTCCCAGCTACTTGGGAGGCTGAGGCAGAAGGATTGCTTGAGCCCAGGAGTTTGAGGTTGCTGTGAGCTAGGCTGACGCCACGGCACTCACTCTAGCCAGGGCAACAAAAGTGAGACTCTGTCTCAAAAAAAAAAAAAAAAGTAAAATACAATTCGTTTATTGCAGGTAATTTGAGAAGCACTGCTACAGGTTAGATACCGCAAACTGTCGCTACATTAACAAAACGTGGACATTTCAAAAGCTGCAGGAGCTCAGCAGCCACTGTTAGAGAAGCCGGCAGGTCTGGCAGGTCGACGTGAACTTCCTGCAAGGGGAGGCCATGTAGCCCACCTTCACATCCTGAGTGGAATGCTAATTCCCTAACTTCCCAGCAAGTTATTTAACTCAGCTGCCTCAGTTTCCCCATGTGTAAATGGGGGTAATAAAAGAACCTACTTCACAGTATTATTGTGAAAGAATAAACAGGGGCATTCATATGCAAAGCATTCAGTGCAGTCTGGCTGTAGTAAACACTAGCTGTCTGCTATTATTATTTCTTGCAATACACGGAAGAGCTGCTTTGCACAAATTAAAAAAGGATTTAAAAAAATAAAACATGGTTTTGATTAAAGTAACACTTGGAATAGAGAAGCACATGGAACAGAGATGGATCTCAAGCCTACACTGAGCGCAAACAGCTGGCTGGAGGGCGTGAGGGAGTGTGAGTGCCCCGGGCAGGCTGACACTGGCTCTGCCCTCACATCAGGGACAATATTTGCGTGGCAGAGCCGGTATATTCGCGTATGGCTCTTATATGGGAAAACTTGCAAGCCAAACAGTCAGAGAGAGAGGGATGAGATTTTTTCTTTTTTGCCGTAATATTCTTTTCTCACTCAGAAAGTGCCTGAAATTCTGTCATTAGGACTGCACCTTCTTAGTTGAAGGCTTTTATGTAAAATGCAAGTAAACTTAAAAAGGTTACATTTTTAATCCCTTCTCAGTCATTTACACTTTAGTGTGAAGAAAACGTCTGAAGAGAACTCGATGATAGAGGCCTTTGCTCCTGTCCTACTCTAACCTGGCACTTGCACCCAACCCTCTCCCACCCTCGCAAACCCAAACACAGTTTAGCTCCGTTCATGCCTTAAACTTGAAGATTTCTTTGACTGTTCCGGCCTCTCTGTTCTCCTTCCCTGACGGGAAGCATGGTCCGTGCCGCATGCTCTAGCACTTACACATGCCATCCGCCGTTCAGTGCTGTTTCGTGGGTGTTTGTCTAACCACATTTCTGAGTTTGGGAGGGACTTTTCGGTAGCCCCTCCTCCCCAGGCACTGGGCTGCGCACAAAACAGGTCCTCAGCAAACACTTGCCGGATGGCGGGAAGGTGAGGCAGGACACCTGGCGCGCGTCAGGGCTGAGGCTCCACGTGGGCCGGACTCGGTCACTCGTGACCTCAGAGAGAGCTTGATCCACGTGCTGGGGAAGGAGTCGGGCAAGGAGAAAGGAGAAGGGGGTGAAAACAGTGGAGGCAGAAACAGTGGGAAGCCCTTTTTACGAAGAGATTGTCTGAGGACGAGAGTCAGGGAGGCCAGATGGAGGCGGGTGGATGTTTGCCAAGTGGAAGAGACCTGAGTCTGTGCGTCCACAGGAAGGAACGAGACTAGCATGAGGACAACATTGTAGGTGAAGAGGACAGTCGGTGAATGACGGTCCCTAAAAGGCATGGGATCAAGTGTCCCAGTGGAAGGGTTAACGTTGGCTAGAAAGAGGACCCCCTTCCCTTCCGGCACAGAAAGGGAGGTGAGGTGTGTGACTGATGACACGTTGATGCTGAGACGTGGGGGACACATGGATGAGAGAGGAGCAGGGAGACTTGACCTTCTCAGAAAAGGGAGAATCCAGGTTCTCACCCCAGGGCAGGCCACCCGCTCTTCCACCCCCTTGCTCAGAGTTTGAGGCTTGGTAGCAGCGCACAGAATGTTGGTGTCAGTGCTGAGCTATCAGAAAAGAGAAAAAGGTTACTCAGCCTAGGACTTTGGGAGGCTCAGGTAGGAGGATTGCTTGAGCCCAGGAGTTTGAGGCTGTAGTGAGCTGTGGTGACACCACTGCACTCTAGCCCGGGCAACACAGCAAGACCCTATCTCAAAAGGAAAAAAAAAAGACGACTCCGCAACTCTGAGGCCCAGGCTTCTGCTGCTGCCAGGGCTGCGCTGGCTCCAATGGGCCGTCCCTCCATCCAGCAGTCACGTGCCCAGCACTGCCTTGAGCCAGGCATGGCTCAGACCCTTGTTCCGGAGCAAAGGGGTTTATAGACTGGAGAAGATGCAGGCAAACAGCCCGCCGGGCACCGTGCAGGGAATGGCACACTGGGGTGAATATGGGGGGCTGTGGGGAGATGGCCCCACCTGTGATGGGGAGCTTCAGGCTGCAAAGACTATTCCAGTCTGACCGAGTGGCAGGTGAACGGCCCACAGGCAAACAAGAGCCTGGTGTTTCTAGGAACTGAAGGTGGAACCATGCGGCTGGAGCGAAGGGCGGATGGCAAAGAGGAGACAAGGCCTGAGGTCGGCAAGGGAAGCAGGGCAGATCACTCGGGGCACAGTCTGTCCCCCAGGGCCACTCGACCTGCCCGGGAGCCCAGGTCTTATCCTATGCGGAGGGAGGAGTTTGGAGACAGGAGGCCAGGTGGGAGAGGGCAGTGGCTGTGGGAGTGGAAAGAAGCACGAGGGTCTGGGGGGTTTACAGGAGGGGTCACGGCCAGGGCTTGTTAGTTGATTGGATAAGGAGACGTGAAGAAGACTCCCAGGTTTCTGGCTTGGGCAGCCAGGTCGGGGGGATGCCGCCCAGTGAAGCGGGACGCGGGCGGGAGACCGGCCGAGAGACCAGCTGAGGGCAGGAGGAAGAGCTGTCTGAACGTGGGGCGCGAGCTGCGGGCGGCCGCGGGAGGAGGCCCACCCCGTGGGCCTGCGTGTCTGGAGTCCAGAAGAGAGAGCCGGGCTGGCGGCCTTGGGTTGTTGCTGGCCAGCCTTGAACGGCGACGGAAGGCTCAGAGTCCTCAGGATGGACCAGGGCGAAGGGAAGAGGAAGGAGAGGACCAGGCCGGGGAAAACCAACCACACAGGCCAGGCCGCGGCTGAAGGAGGCGCAACGGCAGAGGAGTCCGCACAGGACACTGAGCAGGAGGGACGGGGACGCAGTAGGCGAAGACAAAAGGGTGTGATGGTGGGGAGTGAAGGGGAGAGAAGCACTTCAAAGAAGGGACAATCCACAACCTCAGAAGCTGCTGAGCAGTCAAGGAAGAAGAGACTCAGGCTGCCCCTGATCCAGCCACAGGGAGGTCCAGCCCTGGCGACGCTGGCCCGCCCGAGGGGCAGTGGGCGTGCACAGGGAGGACGCTGCGCGGCCCGAGAGCTGCCTGCTCTTTGAGGATCAAAGTCGGGGGGCAAGAGTGACAGACAGAGGGGCAGGTGGGGTCAAGGAAGGTTCTTAACTTTGTGGTCGTTTTTGAAAATGGATTAAATGGAATGTATTTCCATGGTGAGGGGTAGGCACCCGAAGAAGAAAGTTTGAAGAAATAGGGGAGAGCGAGCTAGTGGATAGGAGCGGACCTCCGGGAAAGGCAAGATGGGATGGCATTCGGAAGACCACGGAGCACGTTAGGCTGGGACAGGAACAGCAACGGTGATGCCGACAACCAGAGAAAGTTGCCTGTGCCGGGCGCTGTGCTGAGCCTTTTCTGCTGTCTCGTTCAGTGCCCACAACCACCCTGTAAAATAGGAACTATTAGTCCCCCATTTTAAAATGAGGGCCAATGTCTAATTGCAGCCCACATGATTGCGCCACTGCTTGATGTCACAGGGCTAGAAAGCGGCGGAGCTGGGACTTGCGCCATCTTACTAGGAAGGAGAAGAGACTCAGATGCAGGTAACTTTGCAGAGCCGGTGACTGGGCATTGTCATCTGACGAGTGTCATCTCTGTGAGGTGAGAGGCGAGGGCCGTGGCAGAGGGCCCAGCGGGAGGGAGAGCCGACCCACCCTGGTGAGCGGTGTGACAGATAGCACCCGGGAGGGCCACGGCCGCAGCAGCTCCTGGCCGCGAGGTAGCAGAAGCAGGAGGAGGCGCAACACAGGACCAGCACTGGTCCCCACTTGCCTCTCCCTGTTTTTACCTTTCCAACTGAGCAAGGGCCTACCTTGGAGGTGCACTAGTAGGAGTGCCAATCTAGTTCCGGAAAGAAAGAGGAATCTCTGGTTACCTGCCAATGTCAATACATGTCAGAACAATAGTCCTGCCAGGTCCCAGAAAATTCTGCTGCAATAGCCATGTCATTGTCATCCGTGTAATTTTGCATAGTCTTTTGTAACAACTTTGTTAATTTGTCTTGAATTTCATCTTTGTTCTACTAAATGTCAGTGGCACAACAGTTTTTAGTTCTGAAATGTCTCATTCATTCCATCATTCATTTATTCATTCCACAAATATTTATTGAGAGTCAGGCAGTGGTGGCCCATACATCAATTTCCCCTGCCCTCCAAAACAGAGAAAACTTACATCTAGTTTAACCAGACTAGATATAAGTCCCATGAGGTCGTGGACTTTGATTATTTTGTTCACTGCTGTATTTCTAGTACCCGAAATGGTCCCTGCATGGAATTGATGCTCAGTAAACGTTTGTTGGGTGCGGAGGCTCATTTACTGTGAAGCCAAAGGACTTTAAGTTTCAGGGGACCCACACACACTTGTGCAGTCCCTTCTGTGGCTCTGGAGGGGACTGCTGTGTGCTCTCGTGCTTATCCATTTTTATAAAAATTTCAAAAGTAACATATTATTACCAGTTAAGTTCTCTCTCCACCCTAACATCCCCTCTACCACCTTCCTCTGGTGTCCAGTGACATTGGAGTGGCCATGGGCATTTTTGGTATGCAGCTAAAAGGAAGTTGCATTGGGAATACATTTAGTATGGGATGTGGGGGATATATGTGGCATACTGTCACCTGCGTGTGTATTAAGTTATTACTAGCTATCCCAGCATAGGAGTGACTTTTAGGAATACTCCATCACCCACTGTGAAGTCTCACCTGGCATGTCACAAAGGTGCAGGGTTGGATGTGAAGTCACAAAGTGAGCATGTCCTAGGCTCCTGCACTAGAAATTTGTGGGTGGTAGAGAAACAAGAGCTTTCTTAAAGAGGGCCTCCAAATTTGTATGAGCTTCAGGCCCCTCGAAATGTGAACCTGTCCTTGGCTGGTCTGGGTGGACAAATGGATGGATCTGAGTCCTCTCAGTGTTGAGGAATAATCAGCTCGTACTTTACTTTTGTCTTGTACTTACACACAACAGAGTCTAGTTCAAAGTTTGTCTGTGGTCCTAAGAAATATGGCAAGCCTTCCAGTAAGCAGTGTCTTCCTAAAAGACGCTACTGTGAGGACAGCTAGAGCCACCTGCCCAAAGGGCGGCCAGCGTCCAGTCACACCTTCAGAGCTGACAGATCAAGTTCTAATTCCCTTTGTAGAACAGTGAAATTCTTTGTGCCCAATGCTGTATAAGGGCAATCACTACATCTTAGATCATGACTGCATTATATTAAATTTCTGGTGGCCTTCATTCATTCGTTCATTTGTTCAGTAAAAGTACTAAGTCCTTACTATGAGTCAGACATTGGGGGTAAAACATCAAACGAGACCCAGTCCCCTTAAAGAATTTTTAGTCTAGTTGGGGGGGGGGCGACACATTTAAACAGGCAATGACAATCCATGATTCACACTAAGACTGGGGCTGACGATGAGCACAGCGTTTTTCAAGCACTTGGGTGGAGTCTCCACCTCGGGCTAAGCGAGTCAGGGCTGCTTCTTGGAAGCTGAGTCAACTCTTGGCAGGGCTACTGGAGCCCTGGGTGGGAGGGTGAACTGGATCCAAGGTTCCCAAATCTGGCTGATTGTCAGAGTCACCTGGGGGAACTTCGAGAGTCTCAGGCCCACCCCCAGCCTACTGACTCCGAATTGCAGCAGAGTGAACCTCAGAAATCTTTTTTCCTTTTATTTATTTATTTATAGACAAGATCTCCCTCTGTTACCCAGGCTAGGATGCAGTGGCGTCATCATAGCTCACTGCAACCTCCAACTCCTGGGCTCAAGTGATCCCTCTGCCTCAGCTTCCCAAGTGGCTGGGACTACAGGCGCATGCTAGTGCACCCGGCTAATTTTTTTATTTTTGGTAGAGATGGGGTCTTGCTATCTTGCTTAGGCTGGTCTTGAACTCCTGGCCTCTAGCAATCCTCCCGCCTCAGCCTCCCAGAGGGGTAGGATTACAGGTGTGAGCCACTGTCCCCAGCCAGGAGTCTGTCTTTTTTAAAAAACATGTGTGGTGGTGGTTTTGATCCACTAGATTCAGTGAAGTAAATGAAGTTTGTGATTCTGCAGGGAGAAGTAGGTAGAGAGGCCCACAAGGACGGGGAAGGCCCCAAAGGAGGTGCAATAATAGGCCCATGACCGTGATATCACATACCATACTACCTGGTCTGCCAGAATGACGGGACAGCCTACGGAAGCATCAGCTGGGAGGCAATGCAAGGATGGCAATGAACTTATTCAATGTGGGAACCAAGAGGAGGAAACAAGAATGACTCCGCTCACTTACCACCACTCTCAGTCGCCAAACAGAGGGATTTGTGCTTCCTATCTCTGTGACCGTGGGCTCTGCAGGGTCAGAAGTCTGGTTCTAAAAGGAGAAGCGCTTCCACCAGGGCAGCCAGAGGACGTCTCACTGAACTTTTTCATTGGACCCAGTGGTGCGCAGGTGATCCACTGGGCGACCCTCGGTACTCTCTCACCCAATTTTGATAGCTACGGGCACACACAGCAGCTATGGCCTGAGAAGAGCATGGTGACCACAGAACAGACGTCTCAGGGGTGAGGGTCTAAGTCACCCCACCAGGTAAGCCTCTTAGACCATCAGAGGTGCAATTTATGGGTGAGGAGAATCTAGAATTGATAGTAGGGGAGGGGAAATGAATATTAATTGTAGCCCTACGATAAGCTGCAATGTCAGGAGCTGTTGTTCATCTCCTCGACCTTCCTCTTTCGAGTTTCTTCTAGGAGAGGGCCCCTGCGATTCTGGAGGAGCCGCTCCTGAACTCACACGAAGGAGCAGATCTGAGCAGCGGGGAGGGGTGGGGGGGTTATGACTTTGTTGAGACTACTTTATAGTCCAATCATGCTTCTTTCTCTTCTCTTCCACAGGAGTTGCCCCCAAGAGCACACCCTAATAAACTTCCTCCATGCCAAACTCCGTCTCAGAGACGGCCTCCTGGGAATGCAACCTGTGACGGGGACATTCGAGCGAAGACTTGAAGGAAGATCACTCCAGGCAAAAGGGCAGCTAGTCCAAAAGCCCTAAGGCAGGAGTGTCTGGGTGGCCAAGAACAGCAAGAAAAGCCAAAGTGGCTGTGGGGGAAGGAGGGAGTGGGGACAATGGAGGAAGACGGGATCAGAGTGATGATAAGAAACCAGACCATGGAGGGCCTTAAAGGCCACTGTTGGGATTTGGCTTTTTACTATGCATGGGCATCGTTGCAGGGTTTTTGTAGGGAAAGTGGCATAATTTAACTTAAAATGTAAAAGACTGGAGGGGACCTCGCGTCACTGCGCCGGGTCTTGAGCAGGCTGTCACAGAGGGACCGTGGCCCCGCCGGCTGCGCCAAGGCCAAGAGTGACTGGGACACCGTGACGCTGCTGTGCAAGAAGGGCCCACGGCCGCCCAGGCCAAGTCCAAGCAGGCCATCTTAGCGGCTCCGAGACAAGGAGAAGATGTGGAGACTTCCGAGAAATGGGCTGCCGACCAGAACAAACAGCACTCGATCACCAAGAACACAGCCAAGCTGGACCGGGAGACGGAGGGGCTGCACCATGACAGGGTGACCCTGGAAGTGGGCAAAGTCATCCAGCAGGGCCGGCAGAGCAAGGGGCTCATGCAGAAGGACCTGGCCATGAAAATCAACGAAAAGCCACAAGTGATCGCAGACTATGAGAGTGGACGGGCCATTCCCAATAACCAGGTTCTGGGCAAAATCGAGAGGGCCATTGGCCTCAAGCTCCAGGGGAAGGACATTGGAAAGCCCATCGAGAAGGGGCCCAGGGCGAAGTGAGCACAAAGCCTCGAAATCAGGAAATCAGCGTGTTCCAGCTGATCTCGTCTGGCTGGTCCCCTCGACTCCCAGCACCGACACGCGCCTCCTCACTTGGCTAAGCGCAGGGTTAGGCTTGCAGGCCCCTCCCCCACCCACACCTGCTATCAAACTAAGAAAATCGTGCAAAGTAAAAAAAAAAAAATGTAAAAGACTGATTCTAGCTGTTGTTTTTGAGAAAAGAGTGTGAGGGCAAGGACTGTCACAGGGAGACTAGTTAGCACTCTATTGCACCAACCCAGGAGAGGCGGGACAGTGGTGGCTCAGACCAGGGTGGCCGTGGTGAAGATGGGAAAACCTGGCCTGATTCCAGCTATACCCCAAAGGCCGGGTCAACAGAGCCCTGAGAGACTGGGCGTAGGCTGTGATGGAGAGAAAGGACCCAAGGATGACTCTGAGGTTTCCATTCTGAACAACCTGAAGAATAGAGTTGAGATGGGAATGCTGTGGGTGGAGCAAAGGGGAAGGAAAATAAGAAGTTTACTTTCATTTTGGATGTTAATTTTAAGATGTCCATTAGCTATCCAAATAAAGATGTCTGTCAAGTTGTCAGTTGGACATACCAGTCTGGAGTTCAGGGTAGAGGTCTGGACTGGAGATAGAAATTAGAGTCATCTGCACATAGTCATGGCTAAAGTCTTCAGAGTGGATGAGACCACCAAAGGGGGATATAGATGGAGAAGAGAAAACCAAGGACTGAGTCCCAAGTGCTTCATCCTTAGGCAAGCAGGGAGAAGGGAAGACGGAGCAGAGGAGATGGAGGAGTAACCAAGGTGAGGCAGGAGGAAAATCAAGAGAGTACAGGATCCTGGAAGCCAAGAGAATGAACAAAGTGTGTCAAAGAGGAAGGAGGCCCAACTGTGTTGAATTATGCCCAAAAGCCAAGTATGCTGAGAGCTAAGTATTGTTCCTTGAATTTAGTCAATGTTGGCATCCTTGACGACATCAGTTTCACTGGCGTAGTGAGGTCAAGAGTCTGGCTGGAGCAGATTTCAAGAGAGTGCACACAGCTGACCCTTTTGAGAAGTTTAACTGTAAGAAGTAGAGGAATGGTAGGTAATGGCAGGGGAGGTGGTTAGAAGCAAGTACTATTATTGCAACACAGATGAGGAAAATGAGGCTTAACAAAGCCAAGGAATTTGCCCCTGTTCATTCAGCTAGTAAGTTGTGGTTTCAGCAGAGATCTGCCTGAATCTAAACACTGAGCTCTTACTTTTTCAAAAAACCAATTCCTTATTGATGGAAACTTACTTTTCCTTAAAATTTTCTATTACAAAGCTGACGGATATTCTTATAGGTAAACACATGATCACATCTCTGATTATTTCCTAAAGATGAATTTTCTGCATGTAGAAACCCTAGGTCAAAAGGCATGCTCATGCATATAGCTTTGCATCCGCATTGCCAACACCCTGCAGAAAGGTGGTAGCCGTCTACACTTACACATGAGAAGGTCCGTCCCCTGCATCACTGCCAGCCCTGGGTCTTATCTTTCTCCCCCTTAATTGCACAGGTGAGAATAATAACATTTTATTTTGCAGATGTGCAGTTACCAGTTATGTCTGACCACGTTCGTTTCCCAGCAACGCCTTTGCTTCTGCGGATGTTTATCGCTCCCAGGTCTGATCCCACTCACCCCCCTGTCATTATGAGTGCTTGTCTCTTGCTGCAACAGGTCCAGTTTAGAGGGCGAACTGCACAGAGCTAGATAGAATTTTTAAATAACAGTAATTTCAGGGTAAGAAATTAGATCTTGGGTGATCTTTCTATCTGAGAGACTGTGGGAGAGCTAAGGCTTTCAGAAAGCCAAGGGCAATGTAGGAAGGTGGCATAACAGGACCCTCTGTGTGACTCTATATGTAGCTACGGCCCGAGAGCACCTAGTTCCAAAGAATCCCCCAAAGGTTTGTAGAAGAGGAGGGAGATCTCTTTCTAAAATATACTTTGTGGGCCATAATTTCCAATTTTGCCACTTTTGGAGGGCGTTCCTGTTCTTCTTTCGCTTCTCAATCTAGCCCTGTCTGGGAGGACAACTGAAAAACTGGCCCTGGCAGTTGAAAGAAGTATAGATTGTTTTTTATATCGGTAATACATAGTTGTTCTTGAAAGATTAGGAAATAAAGACTGCAGAAAGAAAAATAATTAAACTAATAGAAATTCCTTCCATTTACTCTTAGGTAATTGTTATTTACATTTTGCTGATTTTGGTTTCCAGATCTTTTCATTAAAAATTTTAGGCCGGGCGCTGTGGCTCACGCCTGTAATCCTAGCTCTTGGGAGGCCGAGGCGGGCGGATTGCTCAAGGTCAGGAGTTCAAAACCAGCCTGAGCAAGAGCGAGACCCCGTCTCTACTAAAAATAGAAAGAAATTAATTGGCCAACTGATATATATATAAAAAAAATTAGCCGGGCATGGTGGCTCATGCCTGTAGTCCCAGCTACTCGGGAGGCTGAGGCAGAAGGATTGCTCGAGCCCAGGAGTTTGAGGTTGCTGTGAGCTAGGCTGACGCCACGGCACTCACTCTAGCCTGGGCAACAAAGTGAGACTCTGTCTCAAAAAAAAAAAAAAAAAAAAATTTTATGTAGACTGGGTGTGGTGGCTCACTCCTGTAACCCTAATCACTCTGGGAGGCTGAGGTGGGAGGATCACTTGAGCTCAAGACTTCTAAGACCAGCCTGGCAATAGCAACACCCCATCTCTACAAAAAAAAAAAAATTAGCAGAGCACTATGGCACATGCCTGTAGTCCCAGCTACTCAGGAGGCTGAGGCAGGAGGATCACTTGAACACAGGATCTCGAGGCTGCAGTGAGCTATGATTGCGCCACTGCACTTCAGCCTGAGTGGCAGAGTGAGACCCTGCCTCAAAAATAAACAAATAAATAAAAATTTTATAAAATAAGCCATCACAGTTATCAAGTCCAGTTTAGTTATAGAGGACTTTCCAGCTATTTTAGAATATTTTAGAATGAATAAATGACACAATCAGTTATTCATTTGTTCTATAAATATTTAGAATTGTCAACTATAAATTCACTGTTAAGGGTAATAATAAAAAAGTGGAAGACAAAACAATTTTTGTATAATGAAAATAATAAAATAAAATAAAAAATAATATTCTTTTCAATTAATAAATCTAGCTTCCCAGTTGTCAGGAAATGTTGATCTACATTGTCATTTTTAATAGAGTTTTATTAAATTCCCTTATATGGCTCATATTAAGTAATCTAGTTAATCCCTTATTTGTGGACTTTTAAGTTATTTCTTAGTTTTTTACTATAATAAGAGAGACAATATTGTACATACATATTTATGTGCTTTTCCACTATTTCTCTAGGATAAATTCTATGATGTAGGGTTATGAGGTCAAAAAACATTTTCAGGGTTTCTGAGATGAATTCCTAATTGTCCAAACATTTCCTGAACTACTTTATCTCCACAATAGAGTTCTAGTTCGTTGGTTTTTCACTCAACCAATAAACACTGGTATTTTTGCTCAATAACATTCATATTGAAATGAGTAAGAAGGACGTCACAAGTTCTCCTTGAGAAAATAATCAGTTCCCCAGCAAGGATATCACTTGAGAAAGACAAACTGAAAACAAGAGATGAATGGAGGGTGAGGCGCTTAACTTCTAGGAAGTGAAGAAGCAGGTCTGGATGCTAGGAGGACCTGAGCTCGCAGAAGTTTCCACCTGGCTTGGCCTTAGTTTAATGGCAGCAGCAGTCCTAGGGCTCTTGTCTACACACTGTCTGCATTTGCACCTCCTGTCTGTTGGAGGAAGAGCCAGTGTAGAGACGGATGTGTGACCCGCACAGACGAGCACGTGGTGTTCCCTTAAGAAGACCAAGCCCACACTGCAGACGAACCCTCTGTGGGAATGCAACAGCCACCTTCACTCCACGCCCTGGTCTCTTAAGCCAACAGACCCCAAACCACGCTCATTATTCTTTCCCAGGGGTCCTTGCTCTATAATCCCTATCTTCAATAAATGGCACCACTATTATTTTGTTTATTTTGTTTTTTGAGACAGCATCTCATTCTGTCACTTTGGTTAGGGTGCAGTGGTGTCATCATAGCTCACAGCAACCTCAAACTCTGGGCTCAAGCGATCCTCCTGCCTCAGCCTCCCAAGTAGCTGGGACTACAGGCATGTGCCACCACGGCCCGCTAATTTTTTCTGTATTTAGAAGAGACGGGGTCTCACTCTTGCTCAGGCTGGTCTCAAACTCATGACCTCAAGTGATCCTCTCGAAGCGCTAGGATTACAGGCGTGAGCCACCATGCCCCGCCACTATTCTCATTACTTAGCAGCCTACACAAGAAACCACATTTGTCACTTATGACTTCTCCTCCTTTACCTCCAACTTTGAAGCAGCCAATTATTTGCATCTATCCTGCCCTCTGCGTGTCTTTTCCATCCATCTCCTTATAGCCTTGGATGGAGCCTCCATCGTCTTTTGCCTGAGAGAAGGTGGCTGTCTCCTATGCGTCTCTCCAAGGAAGTTTGAAAGGCTCCCGAGGCTCCGTGTGCAGGGTAATGCTTCCACTCCTCAGTACCCCCTGCAGCCCTCCCAGAACCTGGCCTCGCCTTGCTCTTCAGCTGCATCCCTGCTCCTACCCTTCTTGTGCTCCAGACATTTGCGTGTCCCCAGCGACTGCCTCCCTATGCTTTGGATTCAGTGGCTTGTCCCCTACCATCCTCACTCTGTTTTTCCTCCCCTTCTCAGCCTGCTGAACTCCTTCTTATCCTTAAAGGCCACTGCAAATATTGCTTCCCTGTGGCTTTCTCCAGGCAGAAACAATCATCTGTGGTATTGGGTGCCTCCTGGTAGGCTGGAGCTCACCGAGGTCCTGGAGAGCGTCGCAGTCACCTTCAGATGCCGAGGGTCTGCCTAGCCAAGTGCCGGGCATACACTGGTTAAATTGGATTAAGTCAGAAATAGATTCAGGCCACCTGACTCTTACCCACTGTCTCTGATACTGTCCCAAAGTGAAGACTCGCATAGCTGGGGAGACATTACCATAAGGCAGAGTGGACCAGTCTCCCACTCTTCCCACTCATTTCTGTTACCCACTGGAATTCCATTGGAAATTCATTCTTTTGTGTACGATATTATCTCTAGTTAAATTACAAATATTCCTGGAAAGGATTAAGACTTTAAGGTATTATCATCACTATTAACCCTGCTAAAATTTTTGTGCAGAGAGAGGCGGGGTGCAGTGGCTCACGCCTGTAATCCTAGCACTCTGGGAGGCCGAGGCGGGCAGGTTGCTCAAGGTCAGGAGTTCGAAACCAGCCTGAGCAAGAGCGAGACCCCGTCTCTACCATAAATAGAAAGAAATTAATTGGTCAACTAATATATATATAGAAAAAGTTAGCCGGGCATGGTGGCACATGCCTGTAGTCCCAGCTACTCGGGAGGCTGAGGCAGCAGGATTGCTTGAGCCCAGGAGGTTGAGGTTGCTGTGAGCTAGGCTGACGCCACGGCACTCACTCTAGCCTGGGAAACAAAGCAAGACTCTGTCTCAAAAAATTTTTTTTGTGTGTGTGTAGAGAGAAACTAAGTTGTTAGCTCCTTTCTAGAAAAACAACTAGCCCACCAGAGCCACCTGCAGAGTTGGCATCAGGTAATTGTTGAGAGCAGGCAGTCTGGAGCGGGGCGTGGTGAGGGCCAATCTGAGTGAGGTGCTGTGGGGGTAGCGTGAGGGCACTGGCGCTGGCATGGGCAAGCGGAGGGAACTGGATGGTGGGGGTGGGGAGGCAGCAAAGACAAACTCTTCCTACTTCACAATTTGGTCAAATATCTTCCCTGTGTAGAGGATGATACTTAGCTCTGATCTCCAAACACCTCTGGTAGATCTTCTTTTTGCTAGAGTGCCAGAAAATTCTTGGGTAATTTTCCAATTTTAATTCACTTTAATCTTAAAAATAAATACATGCCTCATGGCATTTTTAAGAGGGGTGGGTGTTTGATGAAATAAAATGAGTGACAATAGGGAGTCACAACTCCAGGAAGGTTTCATGTCGCTGGCTTAGAGTTTCCCAGTGAGTAGGAGTTTGATGAACTGAAAAATGAAATGGCTTCCAAATCACTCTGCCCTACTATGCTGATTTGAAACACATAACCTGCCTACACTGCTGAAAATATCCCAGCTCTGGGGTGAATGAACCCTGCAAAGCTACAACTTGGCACTCGCGCAGCAGTCTGAAAAAGACAGTGAAAGGAAATGTTAGCAGTTGGCTCTCAGCGGCAGGACCCCGAGGGAGGCAGAGCAGTGACAGGGCCAGCCCAGGCGATCTGGACGGGCACCCAGGCGACAGTACAAAGGCCTTCCTGGGAACTCTCAGGACAATGGCAGTTGGGAGCCCTGGCTTCACATTTCACTGTGAAAGAGGCCACCACCAAATGGGTTGCGAGGCTCCTTTCTGGCCCTCTGCAGCGAAAGGGTCACACTGCCCCAGAGCAGAGGGCAAAGGGCAAGGCAGCCCCATTAGCATCTGTTTCTTTGGGGGCTTGACTCCGAGACAGCAGTTGGTGGTGACTTTAGGGGTTGGAAGAGGCAAGAAAACTCTCCCTATGGGTGAAGCCAATTCATGACTTAATTTCACACTGTTTTTTTTAAGCTGTGCATTATGTAGGATCCTTATATGCAATTATTACCTTGGATGAATATTTCCATTGTGATCTTCCTATATCCCAAAGAAGAGAGCTCGAGCACACCACAGGCCAGGTTCTCTTTCCTCTCCGAGACAGCAAGCGGGTGGTGTCCGGGCATGCAGACCCAGCACGGGTGCCTTCCTGCGGCCCTCCGCTTGTCCTCTCACCCAAAGAACTGCCTCTCCCTCCGATTGCTCCTCTTTTAAAACTCTGCAGAGCTCCTGATGGAGGGAATAAGGCTAATGCAGGTCAGGCCTCTTAAAACACTTCACCAGCCATGGAGCCCTCCTTCCCATGAAACCTGTACCTGACCCAGCACATACAACACAAAGCAGAGGTCTTCTGGTTGAGCTTCGACGGGGGCCTGGAGCCTGACCTCCCAGACCCGGCCTCTGAAAAGCAAATCTGTCACAAGTTCCAGAACTCTGCCCTCATCCCAACCATAATTTCTCAATCTACAAGGGAAGTTTTGTCATCTGGCACTTCAATGGCTTTTTAAAAATATTACAAAAGATTTGGCAACGTCCCCATGGGGGGTGGGGCAAGCCCCTGTGTGTGGGCTTGGAGGCCGACGGTGTGACATTAAGGAGTCTGGATGGCCAGGACCGGCTCTGCGCTGGGGGCGCCCGCGTCCGCCCTGCGTGCTGTCTGCATCCCATCCAGGTGCCTGGCCGAGAAAAGGCCTGAGGGAGAAGCGGCGAATGCCGGAGAACAGAAAGAGCAGGACACACGCCCCCCCAGGTCGGATGGCATGTCAGCTCTGCCTTCCTGGCTGACTAAGGACGCCTCCCAGCAAGCTGCTTGCCTGCTGGGGCCTGTCTTGCAAACGGACGGTAGACGGCTGTGACCACCCAGAGTTTTCCCAGCAGTTGTGAACACGCAGCAGACGAACACATGCAAACCCTCAGAGTCACCCCAAGCCTCCAGGTCAGGTCTCCTCGCTGCGAGCCCCTGTCTAGCCGGGCCACACAAGCAGTCTCCGTGCTGGGTCAACTAAGCCATCCAAAACAGTTGTCTTTGGGATTTTTCTGGAAAAGAGAGAGGAAGGGCTCTGCCTCAGTGCGCAGAGGGAGCTGCTTCGGTATTGGAAACAAAGAGAACCGGAATCTGATCAACCCCCCTCCAAGGACAAGAAAGACGTGAAGGCAGGCCTGAGCTTTCGGGCTCATTGCAAGTGCCTGTTGGCTTTAACAACAGAGGCAAAGCCATTAGTCCTGACTTCTTAATTGCCCTCGGTCATCAGGCCTAGTAGGTTCACCTTGTTCTCTGCACGGTTTGAGACGAACTTACTAAATGTCCTGTTCTCTGAAAACTGACCTATCCAGGAGGGCACATGCCAAGAGTGTTTCTCCTGGTGGCAGGGACAGGTTGCAATGCTGCAGTGATCAAAGGCATGAGCTCCCCAGGTGAGGGGGCAGCCTGGCCACGGCCCCAGTGGGGTGGGCTGCAGCTGGTCTAGGAACTAGCCAGGCCTCTTCTATTAGGGTGCGGATTCCCAGGGCCAGGCCCCCGCAATGATCTTGAAGGACTCAGCACTCTCCACACTGTCCTGCGAGGTAGCACTGGGGAGAACAGTGGAGATTCTGAACTCAGGAGCCGGATATCTATGCTCAAGTCCCAGCCCCTATAAAATAAGGGATTATGGCCACACCCACCTTCTGGGGTCATTGCAAAGAAGGAATGAGCTGTAATAATATCTGTGAAGTCCCAGAGAAGTCAGTGCCTGCACATAGAACGTGAAATGTAAGCATGAGCTGACTTTATCTTGACCTTAGATTTGCTTCTGGTCTGTGCCTCAACCTCCCTCTCAGCCCCATCGTGTCCATCCTCCTCTGTGATTTCTTTCAGGTGCTGAAACGAGGGCATTCATCTCGCTATTTCACTTCCCACCCCTCATTTCCAAGGCTTCTAGACAGCCAGAGCTCAATAGTGGGACATGTATCCTGCAAGAGTTCCAACAAGGTCCAACATCCCTGCTCCAGGACTGGCTGGCAGCAGACCCACTTGTGATTTGGTTGGAAAAGTCACTTTTCACCTCTTGTCCTAAGCTAGGCAAAACAGTCACGTCATCTAGATTTACATGTCTGCATTTTTCTGGGGATCGTGAGTGACTGATTTGAGCAGTAAAGTGCCCGACTGGAGAGGCCCCACCAGCGTGCGTGGAGCCGATTGCTGAAGCATGCTTAGCTAAGCGATATGCCAGACATTTGGGGATCGTGAACTCTAACTTTTGCTACTTGGCCACATGCCCTTCAGCCAGTTATTTTTTCTATATTCTGCCTTTATAAAATCTCTGAGATTGTTTTAAAAAGAGACACTAATGAGAACGATTGCCAAATACCTCTCTAAATAGAAAGTACAGTAGGCATAAATGCCTTATGTGATGAAATTCAGTCTTCCTTCCTCCCTTTGCAACCTGAACCACCAATTGAATTGAAGCCATCAATAATGCTTTTCCAAGTGCAGTGTCCCCAGGACACAATGTGAATCCGTTCCCAGCCCTGGGATTGGGAGTAGCCCCTGCCCTCTGGGGCCGGGTGTCTCCGGCTAGCCGGGGCTGGCGTTGCTGCCGTAAGTGCCCATCCCCTCCTGGGATGCCAGCCAAGATGCTAGGGTTGCAAATTTCTCTAATTTCAGAAGAAGCTTTGTTTAGAGGTTGAGTCTTCACAATGGCCTTTGCCATCTAACTCTAGTCTGTTTTCTCTGATGTAAACTTAACCACCTTTTATCAAGCACCTATTGTACTCCAGGCACGATGCTAAATGCATTCACCTACATTATCTTGTTTAATCCTCAGCGAGGGAGGTGTCATTATCAGCCCTATTTTACCTGAGGAAGCAGACACCTGGGGGAGCTGCACGAGTTCACAAGGCAGGACAGAAAGCACGGGCAAGCCCAGGACCCCCCAGAGCTCGCTGTTACTCTCCCGTTTCCTTCCATGTCATTGTCCTACATTCAGACACTTCCGATGTAACAGAAAATCAAGCTGAAGTTTAAGAAAGCCCTCACTCAGAGTCCAAGGCAGTGGGGTCTTTGGACCCCCTCCGCGGGGAAGATGCTGTAGGCCTGGCTATTGGGGTCCCTCCTCCTTCACCTTGTCCTGGAGACCAGCGCACAGCCCGTGTGCTGTCAGAGCACCTCCTGCTCACCTGAAAGGCAGAGACTCTGGGCTGTCAACTCGATAGCAGGGCCCCTGAGGCACTGTATTATGCTCGGCGTGATCATCCACACTCACTTCAGCTAAATCGTCCCGCCTCCTGAGATGCCCACTTGCTGACGAGTCTCCGGCAGCTTGCTGATGTTGAACTTTTCCCTTGGTGCCACCATGAGTGAAGTGGTGTGTGCCAGCCAGAAAGAGCAAGGGGGCGGGAAGACCCTTTCCACACTTCTTACAGTCCTCTATGTAGAGAAAAAGGACTGATCTGTGTCAGTGAGAACTGAGATGTAGTGCAGAACAGAGCTGCCTAGAGACCTATCGACTTTTTTAGCTTACCAAAATAAGGCGAGCAGGACTTTTTTTTTTTTTTTAGACAGAGTCTCATTCTGCTGCCTGGGCTAGAGTGCCATGGTGTCAGCCTAGGTCACAGCAACCTCAACTCCTGGGCTCAAGCGATCCTTTTGCCTCAGTCTCCTGGGTAGCTGGGACTACAGGCATGCGCCACCATGCCCGGCTAATGTTTTCTATATATTTTTTAGTTGCCCAATTAATTTCTCTCTATTTTTAGTAGAGATGAAGTCTCATTCTTGCTCAGTCTGGTTTCGAACTCCTGAACTTGAGCAATCTGCCCACCTCGGCCTCCCAGAGTGCTAGGATTACAGGCATGAGCCACCGCGCCCGGCCTGAGGGGACTTTCTGACAGTTTGCTTGGGGACTGGGGCAGAGACTGCAGGTTCCTGTGTGATGTCTGCCTCCCTCTTCTCCCTTAATTATAGAACTCTACATTTACGTGGGGCAATGTGCCCAGCTAGTGTCTACATTTTCAAGCTTCCCTGGCCACTGAGATATAATGGGATATTGATATTATCTGTAAAATTTTCAAGACATCTGGTAAAAGGGAGCTGAGTCAGATGGACAGGTCATCCTTTGGCTGCTTGCTTGCCCTTCTCCTTTCGTCCTGCTGCCTGGAATGCAGGTGTGATGGCTGACATGCTGCCGCCCTCTTGGACCATGACCTTCTCAAGGCCACTTGGGAATGGAGGTCAGTGCTAAGGGTGGTGCCGGAGAAAGCCAGAGGCAGCTTGGGGCACCTGCCAACTCCCTGGAGCTGCCATTCCTGCTGGGGACCGAATTCCAATGGAATTATTTTACATGAGAGAATAAACCTTTGCTTTCTGTTGTATAAAGTCTAACTTAATCCTAACTGATAGATTCTGTTTGATAGAGGGACCTGGAATTTCTAGCTAGTCACTTGAGCCCTATCTGCTCTATCTGCCCCCTAAACACACATACTTAAGTCTTCCTTATAGTGTGACAAAGCACATGTTGTATGCCCATCTGTACAAGTTTAGGTACAGAGACTTTTTAGGGAGTACTCAGTGAGTGCCTGAATTCAGTCTTTTATGGAGCAAGTGTATGCGGAGCATCTACCGTGTGCCCGGCGCTGTGCCGGACACATAGTCTACTCTCAGGACACTTACGGGCAATTTAAATGGAGCAAAGCCTGGGCAACAAAGAGAGACCTTGTCTCTACCAAAAAATATATATATAATAATAATAATAATTAGCCAGGTGTGGTGGTGGCGCATGCCTGTACTCCCAGCTACTTGGGAGGCTGAGGCGGGAGATTGCTTGAGCCCGGGAGCTCGAGGCTGCAGTGAGCTGTGATCGCACTACTGCACTCCAGCCTGGGACAGAGCGAGATGGTGTCTCTAAAATAAATAAATGAATAAAAAATAAATAGAGTGAGATGTGTACTGTAAGGTGGTGCTCTGACCAAGAGGAGTTCCCTAACCTAGCCTTGTGGAAGGCTTCTGAGAAAAACTGGGGTCTGTAGGGCAAGTAGGAGCCAGTCAGGTGTAGAGCAAAAGTAGTCAAATGAGCTTTGTGTAGATAACACACAATCCTTTTTAATGCACTACAGTTGTCTTTTTAAAATTTTTTTATTTCTACAGTTGTCTTTCCAAACAGGATATGACCCATCAACGGATTCTTGCTAAGCTTGCAATGATCTTGAAATGATCAATACTGACAGCCACTTCATTACCGTACCCTCAGTTTAGAAGGGAGTTCATATTTTTCCTTCTTTTTCTTTTACCACATCTTTACTCCCTTCTAGGGTCTACAAAAAGGGGAAAAAATGCGTGTGGATCAGAAAGTCTGGTCCTGTGTCGAGAATAGATTTGGGGAAAGGTCAGGCTGGTCTATCCAGATGGATTTGCACATTCGGTATGTGGTCCCAGGCTTTGGCCTTGGCAGAGTGGCTGAGCAGGGTCGGGGAGCCTCCCTCGTGATCAATGGTCTCCAGGCACCAGTTTGACTTTGTCACTCTCAGGCCTGATCATACCAAGGCAGCTCTAGGTCTACTGCTTCTGCCCTGAAATTCTAAGTTTTCATTTATATTCCAGATGAGACTGTATTTGTTTATAAGTAACAAACTAACTCAAGCCAGTTTAGCTTAGACACAAAAGAATAAGTCATGGGGGGTGGGTTAGGGTTTTGTGTTTGTGCTCAGTGACAGGAAAGCAGCTATGTGTGAGGAAGACAGCAAAATTAGGGACCAGAAGGTATCAGGAGTCCCAAGTTCACATGATAATAAATAAATAATTAATTTAAAATGAAAAGGATTTGAAAGGTCATGCCCTAGCTCCTGGCTTCTAATGTGTTCTAGAGATCAGTCCAGACTAAATCTCTGTGTCTCAATCCCAGGTCCTGTGGCAGAGACGCTTTCAGAAACCCATCCTGCGGTAGAAACCACAGTCAGGGAAGAGGCAGCAGCAGAGCGACAGAGCTGCTGAGCCCACACCTGCCACCATGGGGACAGGAGTGGACATTTGGGTGATGGTCAGTGCCTGTTCCCGTCTGCACACGGCAGCCAAGAGCCAGGGAGTCCCCAAACTATTACCTTTCTCCCCAACATCCTTCCTGATCTGCGCTTAGACTGACAAGGTGCAGCCGGAGCTGATCTCTCAGACAAACGTCTACACCCTGGCTGGAACGTGGGCTTTGGAAGGGCAGGCAGTTTCCATCTGTTCTGTGCACTCCTATAACCCCAGTGGCCAGAACGGGGCTTGGCACCAACGTAGGCACTCAAACACTTGGTTCATCAAATAATCGAATTATAATAACTGCTCCATCCTATACCTTCTTGGAAAGGGAAGGAATATGGAAGGCAGCCGGAGAGAGGGGAGAGCACAGGGCAGAGGATGAGAACAGGATCTTAGAAAGCATCCCTAGGCGATCCGTAGCCCTGACTCACCCAGCTTCTAGGCCTTGGGATTACGGCTTGTGGAGCAGTAGGCAAGCCCGGAGCCTGTGCTCATCCCGTCAACAAGTGGCTATGGAGCTGCTCCTGGGTGCCAAGTCCTGTCGTGTTCTGGGCATCCACGGGCCTAGCTTGCGTGTCCTTCGATCACGTGATCCCTGGCTAGCTTTTAGCCCCTCTGAGTCTCTCTTCACTCACTGGCAGATAGATCACAGGGTTATTGAGAAGATTAAATGATAAAATACATCCTTGTAGGTAGTAACTGTTTTGTAATGTTTTTGACTCCTGCAAAACATGGCTATGGGGTTTGGCGAAGGGTGGGGAGGTGGGGCGTAGGGTAGAATTGTACCTATGTAATTTACAACAGGTCTTGGTTCTTACAGGAGGTGGAATTGATTAATATAATTATCATGCCTCACACAAGAATAGCTCTGCTTCACCTGGCTTCTTTTGTATGAAGTGCTCTTCTTTCCTTGCGAAGGGAAAGCTTCCAGCCAGTCAGGAGGAAGCGGGGTGCTTAGCAGGGGTTGTCTGGGGGCAGGGAGGGGTTCGCACTGCACCCCACGCTGGGGAGGAAGCTGTGGTATGGCGTGGTGGGGGCAGGCCGAAGCTAACAGCTACCCGAGGCCACCTAGGCCTCCTGCACTGGCCCACCTCACTGGCTTCTGGTCCCAGGTTTCTCTGGCACAGCTCAGCCTCTGAATGAATGCCCGCCCCAAGCCATCCCAGTCCCACAGGTTCATTTAGGGTCTCAGTTCCCTGGTCCCCACTCTCCTGGGCTCACCCGCCCAGCTGGCCCTCTGCAGGAGAGAGACTGTCCCGCAGGCCTCCCTGCCCCCACGCACCCCCTCGTCTCCCACTCTCCCCAGTTTGTGTTTGAGGGTCACGCCTCTCCTCCGATGTCCCATTATCCTCCACCTTCAGCATTTAGGAACCAGCCACAATCTAAACCAAATGGAGAAAGCAGGAGAAATTTTAAAAAGAAAAAAAGAACAGATAATTTCCAAAGAACATTAAGCTCTATTCAGGGACACAATCTCCAATCAACAAAATGAAAGGCGAGCCCCACGGGACCAGCTGAAAGGCAGCCTGGTGGTGAGAGTGTTCTGGAGCATTCTTCTCACACAGGGGAGGGGCCCCACCCCTGGGGATCGGGTCTGGACCCCACCTCAGCCCCAACCCCCAGCCACAGGGCTTTGGGCCTCCCTGCCGGGAGCTTCCTCCCTGACACAACTTACAAAGACTCACGTGGGGGTAACAGCAGGACCGTGCTTGGCTGACTGAATTCTTTGGCAGAAAAACACTGTCTGAGTCAGCCCTGAGAAATAATTAACCCTCACGATGTTTCCTGGAGAACTGAGTGCTGGAGACAGGTGCAGGGAGCCTTGGGCTTCTGAAGGGAAGGGGACACCTGTGCAGTAGGGCCTGGACCTGAGGTGGCACCCTCACCTGTGATGCAGGGGCCCTGCTAGCCCACGCCTGATGCTGGGCCTCAGGGTTGTTCTGGGGGACTCAGAGATGGCCCTTATTTTTCTAGACACCCTTCCCGGAGGCCTGTTTGCACGCAGGGTCTTTTCCTAGCAAGCGGTCGGTCGGGCAACAGCTGAACAGGAAGGGCTGCTCACTGCGTGCCTGAGCGGTGCCGGCGCTCAGGGAAGACACAGGTAAAACATGGGACCCGGACCAGGCCTCGGGGAATTCGCCACCGGGGTGGAAAGTGAGACCTGGAAACTCATTAAAGCAGACAGCCTCTATCGGTCACGGATTCATACATCCAATGTGAAACAGGAAAAGACATTTCCTTGAGCCTAAATAGATTGCTTTACACATTTAGACCAGGTGCTCACAGACTTGCTAAGATAATAATGTTGCCTGTGATTAACACTGGTTCTTCTCTCTAAGAAGGCTCCAGAGCTCCCTTCCAAAGTCTTGCGAACGTTGGTGGGATTCTCTCTTTCCTTTCCCTCCACTCCGAGGCCAGGATTTCTCATACTCTCTCCACCAACTCAAAGGTGCGGCCACAGATTTACGGATTCCCACCGGCACCTCAGTCTTCATGTGCGGCACCTCAGTCTTCATGTGCGGAATGAATTAATTGAGCTTTTAATTGCTCAGAGCACTCTTGAAAGAGCAGAGTCCGGAGAGTGCTGGAGACCAGCGGAGGGGGGCCAGGCAGTGTGGGCGCGGCAGGGTGCCACCGCGCTAGCTCAGCACTCGACACGCTTTTCTGTAGGGGCCAGGTAGAAAGGACTAAATATTTTATAGGCCAAATACTGTCTCTGTCACATTTTCTTCTGTTTTGGTTTTTTGGTTTTAATCTTTTTTAACTATGGTAAAATACACATAACATAAAATTTACTGTCTAAATTATTTTAAAATGTACAGTTCAATGTGTTTTTTCTTTTTTTAACAACGCTTCTAATATGTAAAAAAACCTTTTCAATGTGCAGGCCTTACAACAACAGGCCATGGCGAGGTCTGGCCCATGGGCACAGTTTGCTGGTCTCTGTGCTAAGTGAGCAGACACAAGATGCAGATTTGATAAGATGTAAATGCTTCAATCCAGGACAAAGTAAAGTCACCATGCACATAACACGGCAGTCCAGTGCCTCTGTCTACAGCTCCACGATGACCCAGCTGGAGAACCCTGCACAAGTAGCTTAGCCTCTCTCGTCTTCAGTGAGCTCGTCAGTGAGACTGGCTTGATAGCAGGACCTCCGGGACAGGCCGCGGTGAGGTTTAAGGGAGAAAATGCACAGACAGCCCCTGTACGGTGCCGGGCACACAGGAAGATCACGGTGACCATGTAGCCTGTATATGTGTAAGGGATAAAAGAATCCCAAGGAAGACATTGTCAAGGCTGAAGCCGCTGGAACTCCAAGATGAGGCAATGTTCACATGCGTTCGCTCGGCCTGGCCACCCCAGCGGCATGGGGGACACAGAGCTGACTGCACAGTGCCGGCTCCGTGCTCTGGGGCTCTCGGGTGGGCCGCCCGTTCCCCGCCCAGCGCGCTGGCGTTAGCTCAACCGTGGGAACACTGCCGATTCGGCCCACTGCTTCCGTCCCTTGGCCTGGAGCCTGGTTGTAGGGGAGAGGCTGCGGCCCGTCAGATAGTGTCTCCCGTTCCAGTGGGAGACAGTCGGGGTGAGCAGGTGGGCAGGAGGGCAGGAGGTGAGGGAGGCCACAAGAAAGAGAACCTGCGCTGGACGGTGGGGCTCAGGCTGGGCCCCAAAGCCCCAGGCACCTGCTGTCCACACACGTCCTCCGTGCGAAGCGCTCTGTGCACCGATGGGTGTGGGAGTTGGCAACGTGGCTAGGAACACACTGGCCTCTGTGCCCACCCTGGCTGCTTGGCAGGCACTGGAGAAAGTAAGGATGGGGAGGAGGATTCCGACACTCTCTCTTCAACACTGGACATGAAAAGGAGCCTGGTCACCCCAGCTCCTCCCACTTTGTGCCAGGCCTGTGGGAATGAGGGGGTTGGACGGGAACTTGAAGACAGGGCTTCATGTGGCCATGGAGGGCTCGTGTGGCCCAAACACAAGGCTGGTCCCTGAGTGCTTGCTAAGCAGAGGACAGAGCCCCACCTCTGGCAGCAACTCCTTATAGGGTCAGCAGGCCCTGACTTAAAAGGCACCAGCAGGCCGGTTGTGGGTGGGAAGGCATTTGGTTTAGAGAAAAACCACCACAGATCCGATTTCAAGGCTTTGAGTCTCACCACCCTCTCCTTGCAGGCTTTTCTCAATAGCTGCATTAACTGGAACCTCGCAGAGGGGAGGAGGGAGCGGCGCACAGCAGCTCCGCAGGAGGCTCCCAGCCCACGCCCAGCTCGGGCAGTCTGTGCCAGGGGCAGCCAGGACTTGCCTCTGTGGCAGCCATGGTGGAGTCCGCAGGAGGCTCCCGGCCCATTAAGGACCAAGCCTGGGTGGTTCTGACACCAAGAACAAAACGCCTGCAAGATCCACACTGGGAACTAAACCAAGAAGGAAAAAAAGAACAAACAAGATCAATTTTTCCCCCACAGGAGCCAGAATTTTCCTAAGCCAAAGCTATGAATGTTCAGAGACATCTTTATCCTATGTAGGGACGCTTGCCCACCTACTGAGAAAAGGGGTGAAGTCCTGCCCCATCCTCATCTAAACGTGTCTGAGGTGTGAGCTCCAAGTGCTGCATCAGTCACTTCTCCCAGGGTGGGTTAGTCTCAAAACAGGGGACAGGTTAGGGAGTTGGGGTGGGAAGAATCTTTAAGAATGACAGGTCTTTAGAGCCTCAGCCTCACAAGCCTCTCAAATGGTGCCCTCTCCAACCCTGGGTGCTGGGTCTGATGAGCAGGGGAAGGAGGCATATGTGGACGGGGGGCTGCACCTGAGACTGTCCCCTGACACCAAACCAAAAGTGTCACTTGCACTTTTTCTTTCAAGACCCCACCACCCTTGGGTTAGTTAGTTGTTTGCCGAGTAGTGACTATGCTCACAAGAGCCATTCAGTTGGTATCTGCAGTCATGCTGACCTAGAGCTACTTTCTCTTTATCAGATTCTTGGTCCAGATATCAAACCTCTGACAGCCAGATCTACCCCAGGTACTTCCAGTCCAACAGAAAGCAGCCTAAGCTAATAAAAGAAGATGTATATTTTAGAGTCTTGCCCCAAAGCCAGCTACTTCTAACTGTAGAGCCAGCTCCAACCAAGGCCAAGACAAAAATTAACATTGTTTTGCATTTTAAACAACTTACTAGTCTTTCAAAGGGTACTGATTGGTGAACAGCAATTAACAGCTAAGTAATCAGTTGCAAATTACCAATAATTGTTATCTCAAGTGTAGGGTTTTTTTTCCTTTCATTCTCTTGCCTCTATTCTCTGTCTCTGTTTTGTTTTTTTGAGACAGAGTCTTACTCTGTTGCCCAGGCTGGAGTGCCATGGTGTCAGCCTAGCTCACAGCAACCTCAAACTCCTGGGCTCAAGCAATCCTGCTGCCTCAGCCTCCCGAGTAGCTGGGACTACAGGCATGCGCCACCATGCCTGGCTAATTTTATATATATATATATATTTTAGTTGTTCAGATAATTTCTTTCTATTTTTTTAGTAGAGACGGGGTCTTGCTCTTGCTCAGGCTGGTCTCAAACTCCTGAGCTCAAACAATCCGCCCACCTTGGCCTCCCAGAGTGCTAGGATTACAGGTGAGAGCCACTGCACCCGGCCATCTGTCTCTGTTTTTAAATGAAAAAATATTTATTGATCTTCTTTTAGACAAGGTGTGGGGTAGAAGCCATGGGGGATAAGAAGATATACCAGGCAAGTATTTACATTCCATATCTCCATAGGCCGGCTGGGACAGTGACAGAGGTGCACACAGGGGGAATAACCAAGTGTTGGCAGACTGAGAGCGGATGCGTGCTGACTTGAGAAAGGTGACGCTTTCATAGGATGTTCAGGGGCTAGACTTTACGTTGCTCAAGGGCTGTAAACTGCTCCTGTTTCCAGTGAGATGCTTTCTTCTACATCAGTGATTCCCAAACATGGAAGTCTGTAAAATACTGATGCAAGTACTATGAAAAAACTGTTCTGTGGCCAAAACATTTGGGGAACAAGCAGGTTTATTAAAGAACATCGCAGAAACTTCAAGGGCCAAAGTGCATTGTGAATGAGCATAAGACTGTGTGTGCAGCAGGTCCCATACTTAACCTTGAAATAGCCCCTCCTCCATGCCCTTTCTCACAACCAGTACAAATTAACATCTTTTTAGAACTGTGATCCCAGAGAGTCTAAATGTTCTAACTGCTTAGAAGACAAAAAAACAAGGTGCTCAAGCCTCACTCTCTCCACGAAGTTTTCCCCAAAAATCCAGCCCATACTTCTCTTTCTTGCCTCAGATTTCTGGAAGCACTTTGGTATTAACAGTTTAGCTCCCCAGCCTAGTCTGCCTCCTGCTTACAGAGCTCCGTCTTGCTCACACCGCCCAGCTCAGTGCAGAACATATATAGCAAGGCTTAATGATGAATTATATAGCTATCAAATATATAGCTGTTGTGGATAAGAGCAGACCCCAGACTCAGGAGGCCAGAGTTCAAATAGTGGCTCTGGTTTATTAACTATGCAATTTTGGGAAAGTTACTTACCTCTCTGTTTCCTCAATTGTACCTCATAATGTTGCTGTGAGCATGACACTAAAGTGTCCACCATGTAGAAAACATTTAATAGATGTTAGCTATTTTTTTTTTTTTTTTTTTGGAAAAAAGTCCTCCTTTGTTGCCCAGGCTAAAGTGAGTGCCGTGGCGTCAGCCTGGCTCACAGCAACCTCAATCTCCGGGGCTCAGCGATCCTACTGCCTCAGCCTCCCGAGTAGCTGGGACTACAGGCATGCACCACCATGCCCGGCTAATTTTTTGTATATATATTTTTAGTTGGTCAATTGATTTATTTCTATTTTTGGTAGAGACGGGGTCTCGCTCAGGCTGGTTTCGAACTCCTGACCTTGAGCAATCCGCCTGCCTCGGCCTCCCAAAGTGCTAGGATTACAGGCGTGAGCCACCACGCCCGGCCTATGTTAGCTATTTTTACCAGTAATCCTAAGTGTGTTCTATGCCTGGTCACCAAGTGAAGGACAGAGCACGGCCAATGCACAGAGAGCCAGATTTGAAGGGCAGCCCCTAACACTCTCACAAAACACGGAAATACTGTTTGTTTATCCCTTCTAAGATCCCAAAGCACTTTAAAATCTCAACATATCAATTTTCACAGGAGTTCTCTGACATACGTTAGAATCCAATACAGCCACCCTAGGGAGGGGTTGATGACCTGCTCAAGGTTACCTGCCAGGGTCAACCACAGGCTAGGAATAGAAATTGGCTCCACAGTCGCCCCTCTGTCTCAGTAGCTTCCTCCCTATGTGGGTTCTGGCAAAGATAAAACAGCCAGGAGCGATGCAGCCACTGGAGTGAAGGTCAAAGAACAGCATCTGGGTTTACACAGCCTTGATGATGCCTTTTTTCCTTCATCCTCCCACGAGCAGGCTATGTATCCAGCAGCCTCCAGGCCCTCTCTAAGCACCTCAAAACAGTATTCCTTGACCTCCTTTCACCCAGGATAAGCCAAGGAGAGGGGAGGGCAGACACATTTGAGATACCACGGAAAGGCCTTTGGACACAGTGATTCCCCGCCCTCAGATGTTTTCCATCCTCACACCCTTCTCATTGCTGTGTTCCCATCACTGAAGTCATACTAGCTCCTTGCCCTGGCCTTGGGCAGAACCCACAACTCCCTTGCTGCCTCCATAGCAGGACCAAGTTCTCTGCAGCCAGCCCCCTGCCCAAGCGACCAGGGGCTGAGATGGCAAAAGCCCTCTTTATAGCTGCAAAAGTAGTCAAGTGCAGAGAGAAAAGCAGAACAGAAAACCATGTAACAAAGCTATAGAAAAAGCCCATCCTGGTGTGTGTACACGTGTATGTTTTCAAACCCCCCCTGCCCTCCCTCTCTGGTTACTAGAGCTCTTTGTGTTCACAATTTGAACAGCAAATTATTTCTGCAGGACTATACTGCATCAGTGTCTCCCATAACCACGTAGACTGTCACCACTCTGGGGAGTCTGCTGCCTAAGTCATTGGGACAGAATGGGCAAGTGAGGCATAAGGTTGGCCAGTAAGGGACAGTGACATAAGTTGGGGCTTCTGGCTTCACCAATGGTTGGGAGAAATGGTATGTGGAAGGGACAGAAGACAATGGAAGAGTCTGGTCTGCCTAAATCCCCAGTGGCAGTGATAGAGAAGCAGGTGGGAAGAATATAAGGAAAGTATAACACCTGACCAAGCTGTCAGGCAGCCTCTGTTGTCACAACACAGGCCTGGAGTGACTACCAGGTAGCCCAAACTTCCAGCTCTCTGCTGTTGGTGAGAAGCGTGCATAAGTAGATCAGAGCCTAGGAGTGTAGCCTAGGCTGAAGCCCCAAGCAGAGGGGGTTCTGCTTTTGATCACCCGCCTATCATCTCCAGCACCATTGCCCATTTGTTTCTTTCATACAAACTTTTTGTCCAGGATTTCTGCTTGCAGGGCTTTATGTCTGCTCTTTATTGCTCTTCATGTAGATAATATCAAAATGTATCTTCCTTCCCATGGATCTTTGCCATCTAGCAGCTTACAAAGTATGGCAGAATAGGTAAGAGATGTAAACAGTGCTCCTTTTGTTAGGGAATATGCTAGATTGCTGTTCTGGAACCACGGTCTCTCAAAATTATGCGAGCCTAGAACAGTGTCCCAAAATCTCGCTTTTAACACTGATGTTTAACATTCATGTCAAATAATAAAAGCTGTTCATTTGCATTTTTTTTTTTTTTTTTTTGAGACAGAGTCTCACTTTGTTGCCCAGGCTAAAGTGAGTGCCATGGCGTCAGCCTAGCTCACAGCAACCTCAAACTCCTGGGCTCAAGCAATCCTTCTGCCTCAGCCTCCCGAGTAGCTGGGACTACAGGCATGCGCCACCATGCCCGGCTAATTTTATATATATATATATTAGTTGGCCAATTAATTTCTTTCTATTTATAGTAGAGACGGGGTCTTGCTCTTGCTCAGGCTGGTTTCGAACTCCTGACCTCGAGCAATCCGCCCGCCTCGGCCTCCCAGAGTGCTAGGATTACAGGCGTGAGCCACTGCGCCCGGCCTGTTCATTTGCATTTTATATACATTGTAAATACCTTTGCCTATACCTTATTTTATCAAATTTAAGATACCACCAATATAAATGTACTTTTTACTTTTGTATGCCACCATGGGGAAAAAAACTCCCATTGGTTGTAAAATGCATCCTGATTTAAGAGATAATAAATTGTGAAAAAATACACACCTTAGAATTGATAAAAATTATGCTTAAAGGCCAGGCACGGTGGCTCACGCCTGTAATCCTAGCACTCTGGGAGGCCGAGGCAGGCGGATTGCTCAAGGTCAGGAGTTCGAAACCAGCCTGAGCAAGAGCAAGACCCTGTCTCTACTATAAATACAAAGAAATTAATTGGACAACTAATATATATAGAAAAAAAAAATTAGCAGGGCATGCTGGCACATGCTGGAGTCCCAGCTACTCGGGAGGCTGAGGCAGGAGGATCACTTGAGCCCAGGAGTTTGAGGTTGCTGTGAGCTAGGCTGACGCCACGGCATTCACTCTAGCCTAGGCAACAAAGTGAGACCCTGTCTCAAAACAAAATTATGCTTAAAGGAATCTCATTTTCACCATGTTCTTGCCATAAGTCAGAGAACAGCACCCTACATCTCTCCAAGTCTGATGAGAGACCAGCCTCCTTTATAGTTGATAACACCGAAGAAAAATTAGGAGAAAGAAAAGCAAGGGGGTAAGATGGGTTTAGTGTGTCTATATGCATGAGATGCTTTATGGAGAACCAAGTCCATTCATCCCACCCCTACTTCCTGGGCCTGCCAAAGTATTAGCTTATTACCAATGGAGACGGATGTGGGGAGGGCATGGCAGATGCCACAGCCCATACCTGAGGCAGCACACGGTGTATGCCATGGCTGTGGTTCCATCAGTGACCTGGGCAAAGGCCAGGCAAAAGGCCACACAGAAGACATTTGGTCTAAGTGTGAAGAGTGGGCAGGAAGAAGCATCTCAGGACTTAACAAACACAGAAAGACAGGAAAACATGCAGCCTGAACTGCCTCTGTAGTGATAGCATACAGTGGGCGACCAAGCTGGAGACAGAGGTTGGCACCAGACTTGGAGACAGTACACAAATGGTCAAGGATTTTGGACCATCTTATGCTGTTAGTGGGCCACCAAAAGTTTTTCGAGCTTGGGAATAACTGATGTGAAACAGCTTTTCAGTGCTGGGGGGAGGGGCGGGGAGTGGAAAACCCAGCATTTCAGAGAAAAACAAAAACCAGAATTGCCAGAAGACAAATTGGCAGTTCTGTATATGGTGAACTCAATGCAAAGAGGTAAAAAGTGAAAGGACTAATGAAAATAAAAACTAACATTTATTGAGTGTACTATTGACAGAAACAGAAAATTAAAATAACGCTGTTTTGAGACAGTGGTAGTAGAGATAATCAACTCAGATGATGCATTTGACAAAGTAAAAGAAGTAGCCATTAAGTGGGTGGGGATGGATAAATGACTTGGAGAAAGGATAGAAAATCAGATTTGGCAATCACCCTCCCTCCCTCCCTCCCTCCCTCCCTCCCTCCCTTCCTTCTTCCCTTCCTTCCTTCCTCTCTTCCCTCCCTCCCTTTTTTCTTTCTGTTGTAGTGACAGGGTCTTGCTATATTGCCCAGGCTGGTCTCAAACTCCTGCCCTCAAGTGATCCTCCTGACTTGGCCTCCTAAAATGCTGGGATTATAGTCATGAGCTACCTTGCCCAGTGGGAATTGTTTTCATAGAAGTGGAGTCAAGGGGTTCTGAAGTCACAAAAAAAGATGAAATTAAGCCAGGTGTGGTGGTATGAGCTTGTAGTCCCAACTATTCAGGAGGCTGAGGCAGGAGGATCACCTGAACCCAGGAATTTGAGGCTTGTAGTACACTATGATTGCATCTGTGAATGGCCATTGTACTCCAGCCTGGGAAACATAGTGGGTCCCCTTCTCTAAAATAAAAACAAACAAACAGACAAAAAGATAAGAAAGAAGAAACTTTAATTAAACATTAGTTAAACTTTAACTTTAGGACCTCAAATAATTTTTTTTAAATTACAAAATATTTCAAATGTGCAGAACAGTATAGACAATAATGTAATAAACATGCCATACCTACCACCCAGATATCTAAATGTTACTCTTTTGATATATTGGCTCCAGATTCTTGTTAACATTTTTTTCCTAAAGAAAATACAAAAATTACAGATACAATTGAGATCATCTCTGTTCCCTCTCTCCTTCCCTAGAGATAAATTCTATTCTCCTACTGCTCTGTGGCCCTCTAATTATTTTTACACTTTTATGACATATAGAGACAGCTAAAATATTATGTTAGGTGTTTTAAATTATTTATGTACATGGTATAATAAAGTACACATCCTTTTGCAACTTGATTTTATTTCATTCAATATTCATATTATGTTCTAGAAATTCATCCATAATATATATATATAATTTCTTCATTTTTTCAGGTTGTAACTATTATAAACAATGTTCTAATGGACAGCCAAGTGTATGTTCCAAGTATATTTGTACACTTGCCCAAAGTTTCTGAGGGGTATAGATATATACATTTCTAACAGGGATTGCCAAACTGCTTTCTAAGTGTATGTATTAAACCCTACATCTCCACCAATATTTGTATTGCTAGACTTCCAAATTTTAGCTAATCCAATGGACATAAATTGTTGTCATCTAATTTGCATTTTCCTGATCATCAGTGAGTGTGGATATTTCTATTCAGGTTTCTTCTCCTGGGAATGGATGGAACTGCTTATTCTAATCTTTGCCCTTAATTTCTAAGGGGTTGGTGGTCTTTTTTCTTGTACAGATTTGTAGGCATTCTTTATATGTTTTAGATAGGAATCCTTTATCAGTTACATGTGTTCCAAGTACCTTCTCTCAGGCTTATCTTTTAACACTATTTATGATGTTTTTAATTATTTTTTTAACTAGGAAAATGTTCAGTTGCCCACAAACATTGAGAGAACAGTATATTGAAACCACATTATCCATTACTTAGACTTAACAATTAACAAGATTTTGCCACACTTGCCTTATCTATATCTTTCTTCTTTCTTATGTCTTTGCTAATGTATTTTAAAGCAAATCCCAGATTGCATGTCATTTTATTCCTACATACTTCACTAAGCATCGATACAACTATGGGCATTTTCTTACACAGTCATCATGTCATGATGATTCCTATCATAATTAACAATTATTCTTTCATATCACTTAATAGATAGTGATTTGGGATACAGAGAAGTTTTTAATGGGGCCTCAATTTTTCTACTGCAAAGCAGAGATGGACCATCGTCTGGCCTGGGATTACGATTGCTGTCCTTCCCATGTGAGGGTGACACATGAGTGATTCCGTTACTGATGGAGTGGCACCTCCTCAGGAAGGCCTTTCTGCATCTGGGAAAGACGTGAGATGCCCGCTTCAGTCTGTACCTCTGGCAGCTGCTTACAAAGCACATGACCACTTCAGTCATTATCTTTCTGACACTTCCGTTGGAAAATGGCCATTGACCTCAGAGAAGGTGGTCTGTCTGCTGCTCATATTTCCCAGAAACTACACCAATGCCTCCCCCTGTGAGGCCTGGGAATTCCCACATAAAGCTCCTCAGAATCTTTAGGGAAGAGAGAGCCAGAGAAACCCAATTACAGTCAGGATGCTTTGGGGGCTGGGCTGGGCTTTATCACTCTGCTGTGTTCTCAGAATGAAGAAAACAGACGTTTACTGGGGAAAAGAACAGGCTTGAATACAAATGCTAGAACAGTACTTCTCAAATCTGTGTGCTCTGTGACTCCCTTCACCCGGAGGAAAACAGTCTAGATTTCTCCCTATACTGCTTAACGTGGTAAAAGACCCTGACTCGCTGGAATTAATGGGAAGACTGGAGCAGCTCTGGATAAGACACCAGTGAGGTAATGTCTGGTTTTTGTTAAATATCCCAAAGAGATTACTCACTCTTGGTAGATAAAAGGTAAGACATTGTTGTGTTACAAACACAAATCCTGGTGAAAGCAGGGCCCCCTGGGGGTCCCCAGACTAGGGAGCTGTTGTGCTGTTCAGAAGACCAGTGGCAGTGGGATCACATTAAACATTGTCCAGAGAAGAAAACCAGTTGGCTCTGTGATCTTCACAAACTCCCTTTTGTTAGGAACCCAGAGCACCAATGAGAGTGTGGGATGCTCAGACAAGACCAAGACAGAAAGAAGGTCCTGTGAAAGGCCCCTTCTCTCTGTCTTCCGGGGAAGAATGAGCTTGGCATAACGACAGCCAGGCCCAGAAGCCCAACTCGGCTCCCCTTCCCTCTGGGGCCTTTGATTCTATGCCTGGAGCACTTTACAGTGTACAAAGAATTTCCACATGCCTTGTTTCAGCTGATCTTTACAAGAGCCTTGTAAAATAAGCTGAGAATATTGAGGTTATGTCATCAGGCAGGGCCTTCAATGAGGAAGTGGACACCTAGCTCCTGGTTGTTGTCCTTCATCCATTGAGAGGGTTGAATAAAGCTCTTCTAGGTAGTTTCTTTCTTGGCCTGGGCGTCTAGGATTGTCAGAGGCCTGGGAGAGGCTGAGAAGAGGGCCAGGTAATTGGCGGAGCTCCTGTTCTGCAAAGAGACAAATGGAGCACCAGGGAAATGGACCTTTTTCCCAAGGATTCTTGCTTCCAGCCAAGTCATCCCAGATACTCTCTGACTCTGGTAGGGTCCTTGAAATTTCATTTCACAACTTGCTGGCATATATCAGGGCAGAGGATGGTAATCCCGTTAGTGTTGACCAGTCTCCCAAACAGGCCCGCGTGCAGCCTGCTCACTGCAGCCTGCAGACGTCCTCTTCGCCGTCGCCGGGCCAGCCGGCCCTTAATCTTGGTAGCGAGCTCTGCGACCTTGCCAAGAAGTCTCCCAGACATATGAAAGCAGCTCATGATAGTGAGCAAACATCGAGGCTGGTATCGCACCCTGCATCCCATTCCTCACCCTGCTCACTGACCTCCATTTATGAGCTGTGCTGTGTGCAGGGCCTGCCTCGCAGAAGCCCTGAGACACAGTCAAGCTCACAGGAGCTGGGAGCTCAGCGTCCCCAGACCTGGAAGGACCTGAAATTTTCCTCTGTGAAGCTCAACACGTCTCACTGTGTTTCTTGCTACTTTCAATTCTTCCTTCTAAGGAAACTACCAGCCTCCTTGGGGTCACAAGGCTTTAGTAATGCCGAACTAAATAACATAGAAGGCACAGAAAATCATATGGAGGTAAAATAGTACCACAGTAGTACCGGCTGTTTATTATTAAAGTCAGACCAAAGTGCCTGCCTTTTCCATCATCTCTCAATTATCCACATGATCAACCAGTGAAAGGGGAAAGTAGAGAGAAAATCACCATTACCCTGTGTGTTTACTTTACAGTTTACAATGTATTTTTAAATCTGAACACACTTAAAACATTTTATTTCTCTCAGTCCTCAGAATAAAATGTGTCTGGTACACAATAGATCCAAATGTTAATTTCTCTTCCTTCCTCCAGAAGGTGGAAGGGAAGACATTACTTGTCTCTACTTTACTAAGCTGCAAATCAAGGTCATAATTATTCAAGAGTAAATAAATATATTGCAATGGACCTTAGACTCAAATTTTATTTTCCTGGCTACAAATGTTTAGGGTCCCAGAATACTGGCATTTAAACATGACCCCTTCCTTCCTCTTATGTCCCTCGCCCAATTAGTCCTGTGACGCAGCAGCTTTTAAAATGTCTCAAATGTGTACCAGCCTCACTATTCCCAGGCACGGTTCTAAATACTTTAAATTTATTAAGTAATTTAATCCTCTAAAACACTGAGGTAGGTATCTGTATTATTCTCATTCCACAGATGAGGAAACTCATGCATGCAGCGGTTAGGAGACCTGCCCAAAGGTGCATGCTTGTAAGTGGTGTGCAGGATATGAACCTAGCCAGGCTGGTTCCTGAGTCCGAGTCCTTGACCGCTGCACTCCACCGGCTTTCACTTACTCAGTTGTCATTTCCTGCCTATTTTAGACATCAATCAGTAAGTCCCTTGAAGGCAAAGACCGTCCTTTCATCCTTATTCCTGAGCCCTAGACATTATGTGTGGCATGTAGTATATACTCAGTAACCATCTATTGAATAAATGCCTGGAAAACCGGCTGGGAAGGAGAGCAGGACAAATGCCATCCTGTTTAAACCTAAAATTCCAGAGCTCAAACTGGTGATCAATTCTTTCTTCTGCTTTTATCTGAGATATTAAATACTCATCAAAAAAAAACCCATTTCGAATTCCAATCTAGCCCATCCTTTGACTGACTTTGAGTGGCCAACTCTCCCAACGGCAGTACCAGCGCTCGAGGACTCAATGCAGAGCTGCTGGGGACCCTCTCTGAGGTTCACCTTCAGGCTCCCAGGGCTGCACTTCAGTGTCAGGGTTAGATCAATAGGCTGCTACTATAGAAACCAGACCCACAGCTTCTATGCTGAGGGGGAAATCGAACAGTGAAGGCTCCCCAGACCGTCCGAGTGAATCAGCTGCTCAGGTTGGGAAAAATCCAGAACACATGCCCACAGGGGGTGGCAAGTTGTAAATTGAGATCTAATATGAGCCATCTGGTCTGGCAAAATGGCCAACTGGAGGGATGGCAGCCTGGAAACTGCCCAGGAGCAAACTTATCTTGGGGAAATGATGAGTCAGCTCTGTCCAAAAACAAAAGCTTCTGATGAAGTCCTTTGCAATAGGCCCTGCAGAATCTTTCTGGAGTTGCTAGAGTTGGGTAACTCTATCCAAAGGTTATCTTTGGACTTAAAGTTTCAAAATGCCTGCTCCCAAGCTAGCTTAGGTATAACTGAGTGTGAACATAAGTGAGGTAAACCTACATTGCTTTGTAGGCAGCATGGAGTGCAAGAATCATTTCACAGCCAGATAGATGTGCCAGGCAAGATGTGGCAGAAAGTACAGGACTGGCAGGGGGGCCAGCATTGCCCCCTGAAATTGGGACAGTTTAGCTTTGGTCCTGGAGGACAGCTTTCCTGTGTCTTCTCCCAGCCACAGTCACTAAAAAGCAACCAATTACCAGGTCTAATTATCTTCCTTCAGCCTCTTTTCTGGCAGCAGCTGCCAAGGCTCTTGCCAAAACTCTGCTTCACCAACACCCTGATCCAAAAAGCCCCAAGTCAACGAGGAACAGGCTCTGTGGGCCCAGAGCAGCTGCAGAGCTTCCCAACACCAAGGCAGGGCACAAGAAGTCAGTGCCGGGAGCTTCAAAGCAACCCCCGCTTGAAGCCCCTGGGCTTCAGCATCTGGATGGACAGAGGAGAGGTGGTGGCGCCAGCCACCTGGAACCCCACCAGATAATGACACAACAGCAATCAACACATTGGCCCTTACCCCACCCCCCAGGAAGTCAGGAGGCTTTTTAAAGGCCTGTTTGTGCTTGTAGTGGGAGCTCCAAGGTCAGGGCTTGCTTAGAGCTGAGCCTGCCTCACAGCTGAGCAGCCGGGAGACGGGCCAGAGGCTCTCAGGGCACCACACTGCAGCTGGTCCATGCTGCCTCGCGCTGCCAAAGTAGCTTTCCTACTCCTGCCCGCGGTGAGCCCAAGACCTGCTTAGCCTCTTCCTCCCTAGAACAAGAGGTGGCTCACTCCTGAAGGATGGCCTGAGCTGCAGAGGCTCTCTCTGACTTACACAACAGTGAGTCAGTCTCCAAAACCCCAGTCGCCTCAGGGGCCTGGGCTTGCATGAGCAGGGAGGGAGGAAACCAGGCGACCATCTAGGTTTCCAGCCTCACTGGCCCAGGGGAAGAAGGGCCAGGTGCAAAGCGCAGGGCAGTTATGAAACCTGAGAAGCTGGAGTGAGTTGGGCTGGTGCTCTGAGAACAGGCAGGTATTGTGTGATTGAGTGCAGTGGGGGTATAGAATACCCATCAGTTCATGCACAAACCCATTCCAGCCGTGTGCAGAGGGAGGGCTTTTCCAGGAGCCTGGGTGGTTTCAAACTGGAATGTGAGAAGAAAGGTTGTACCCGTAAGAGTGTTGGTGACCTACACCCAGAAGAAAGGAGGCCCAGAAGCCAGGCTGGACATGTTATCCAGCCCTCGCCCCTACACACAGTTTGACAGCTCTCAGCATGTGTGCCCGAGGCAGTATCTCTGAGAATACAGAAACTCCATTGGTCGGTGATTAAAGAATGTCTTCCTTAAAACTTTGGTGGAGCGCAGTTTCTCCATGCATCGCTCTCCTGGCCATCAGCAAATGTTTACTGAGCAGGACTGCACTGTTTGTACGGCCCTGTCTGAGGCACTGCGCTGCGAAGGTCAGTGCCTGCCTAGCCCTGCATGCCAAAGACAGCTTATAAGAGGTAGTAAAACTTAGCAGGAGGCCGGGCGGGCGCGGTGGCTCACGCCTGTAGTCCTAGCACTCTGGGAGGCCGAGGCGGGAGGATTGCTCAAGGTCAGGAGTTTGAAACCAGCCTGAGCAAGAGCGGGACCCCGTCTCTACTAAAAATAGAAAGAAATTAATTGGACAACTAATATATATAAAAAAAATCAGCCGGGCATGGTGGTGCATGCCTGTAGTCCCAGCTACTTGGGAGGCTGAGGCAGGAGGATTGCTCGAGCCCAGGAGTTTGAGGTTGCTGTGAGCCAGGCTGACGCCACGGCACTCACTCTAGCCTGGGCAGCAAGGCGAGACTCTGTCTCAAAAAAAAAAAAAGCTTTTGCCTTTTCTCTCACAGTGGCTAGAGGCTGGATAAGGTGAGTAGGGAGTAAGAACAAAGGAGAGAAATTAGGTGGAGAAAGTGACAATAGAGTGAGAAGCTGGGAAGCTGGGGAACAATGGCCCCCAGGGCCGAGTAAGGATCGGGCCAAGCACCTAATAGGTCATAATTTCACAACAGCCCCCCTCCCTGCTTATCTGCTCCATTTGCCCTCCCACAGTCACCCTGGGCTCTGAGCTCTGATAGTTCCCAAAGCTTTTCTTCCTTTACTTACTTAAAAAAACTGTGTTATCAGTGTGCTGGTTCTTGCAGCCCCAGGGGCCACTCTAAACTCCCAGGCCAATCCCTAACCCTGTGGTCTCTAAAAAAATTAACTGGAGACAGTGGGGGTGGAAGGACCTTCCACACCATGTGTCCAGTCCTCACTATGGTGCCTTCTGTCCCAACAGGTCATTCTGGGCATCTCTGCTACTAAGATCACCATAATACTCCTCATACTCCAACTTCCCCTGGAGAAGGACTGCACCTGCTCTCTAAATGCTTGTCTTCTGTGCCTTTGCTCATACCCTCCTTGTATCCGAAAGCCTGACCATTATATCTGTCCTTATCTGCCCTTTAGTCCCAAAATCTAGCTCCTCTGTGTGGCTTTTCCTGATTCCTACCCTTAATTAAACTGTCCCAATTAACCTGGGCAGAGGCTCAGCAGAATTTTGGGACTTGATTGCAAACACTGCTTATTATAGCTAGTAGTGAATACAGACATTGTCTTATTCATGCTATGTCCTCCCCATCCCCCCACCTCCACAAAGCCCAAGTGAGCCCTTGCACCAGGTAGCTCTTGCCCAAGAAATGTTGATGGACTTGTTGGACTGAATGACTGAAGGTGTGACAGCTGTGATCAATCAAGATTCCACAGTCACCATTCCCCAGGCCACCCGGAGTGTTTCCACGCCAGAGCCTGCTGCTCAGTGGAGGTGTCATCTGGTTTATTAATTAATGCAAACACTGTTCATCCAAATGCTCCAGGGCATGGTTAAAAAAAGCCTCAGAACATTTAAAAAATGATAAAAATAGTATTTGCCAGCATAGAAAAAAACCGAAGTTTTATTCATAGCCCTTTCAATCCCTGAAGCAATCCCACCCTCCTCACCCCATCATACCCCTCCGCCACCCACCCACCCACCCAGCTCACAGTCCCCCTCTCCCACCTTTCCTACCATGCTGCTTTGGTGCTTAACAGGATTCCTGCCAGTGTTTGCTAATTGGGTTAATGGAGTGACTGTGTAATGTTCTCTCTCTCACAGTCCAACCCACCACACTGGCTGCTTTCCTACCTGCCTCTCATCTGTTCCAGGATCACTAATTTGCAACAACAACTTCCATTGTCATCCACATCTGGGACTTTGGGGTTTTGAGTGAATCTCCCTAAGGCAAAGAACAGAAGATGCTGCTATTTTGGTTTGTCTGGTCTACAATGGGGCCATTCTGCGGGGTTTCTAGGCAGTTAGGGGCTGCCTGGGTGAAGGGGAAATCCAAGCTGTAATGGGACCCAGCCAGAGAGCCAAGGGCAGAGGAAGAGGGAGGGGAGCAGGCAGGGGAGAGGGAGCAGTAAGAACTTGACCTTTTCTTCCCAGCCCCATTTGGGTTTGCATTTCATTTTAATCAGTTTCAGATGAAACTGACAAGCCAGGAGCCTCAGGAATCTCAGTGCCCCCACCTTTGGCCTCTGGTTTCTAGAACAGCCAGCAGCCAGAGTTGGGCAGTGTGTGGCCTGGCCTAACCTAGCTTGCCCCTGGGGAGGCAGCACTGAGGGTGGCCTTTCTGATCCCCAAGGTTCAATCAGAGCCTGTTCTCTCTCAACATCCTTGGAAAAAACCCAAAGCTTTCCTCCCCTGTTGTTTTTTGAGGTGTGTCTATTCTTGAAATCTGTTTCACCTTAAAGGGATTATCACCTGCCCAAAGTAAGGAAATGTCAGGGTTCCTGGAGTGGGGTGCAGCTGGGACAGCGGGAGACAGCCTCAGGGATTCCGAGGTGCTCCTGGGGGTGCCTCTGCTGGTGGGGCTGGCAGGAAGGTGCTAGTACAGTCTCTGGTCTGGGGTTCCTTAGGCTGTTTCTTAGATTGACCTCTAGCTCTGTTCTCACCCTTCCCTCCCCCCTTTCCCCTGCCTCCCTCCCCCCCCCCAGGCAATCCTTACACGGGCTAGGCAGCTCCTGGGCTTCTGATTAGAATCCAGGAGGGCTGAACATGGGTCCTGAGAGGCGGCTCTGGGCTGCTCCCCAGACACACAGGGAGAACTTTTTTTGGCACTTCATACAATGACACTTTACATTGTTCTATCTTGTAACTGGTTTACTTCCTGACTCCCCAAACACTTGGGAGGGGGAAGGAAATGCTTTGACCTCTTTGAAACCCCAGTATACTGGGCCCTGTTATGGTAGGTGCTCCATCAATACTTATTTCTGCCTTCAGTTCTGATTATTTGTAAACTTGTGTGACCCCTGCACCCTCCTCTGCTCTCACTAGCTTTTAAGCTTCTTGTGCAGATCTTCATATTCACTGTAGCACCCCCAGTAGGGTGACAGACCTAGAATGGGTGCTCAGTAAGTACTAATGAATTAAACTGGATTGAAAATTCCTGGCAATCAAATAAGAGCCAATGATATCTCACGAAAGGAAGTATTGAGATGGAGCAAATGCATCAAAACGCATCAAGACTGCCCTCAGCTGAGCTGGGGGTACTTAAGGAACAAGGGACCATTTCCTTGGGACGCCTGGCTATGTGTGACCGTCTGCACACCACTGCCCTCCGCTGGACACGAAGCTGAAGCTGCCCCAGCTCCATATGGCATCAGGACTCCCTTAGGTTTCCTTCCCTCCCTATCTGGGACAAGCCTCCTGGGCAAACCGGTTTTGGTTGGCTTCTCTTACCAGGTTTTTTTTTTTTTTACCCTGACTGCCTTGCATTCAATCCATGAAACCTGGGAAGTATAAGAGGAACAACGTCTTCTTTGACTTCTGTGGGTTCAATAAATATTTAATAGGTGAAAATAAACATAATGACACACATTCCTGGCATGCCAGCAGCACTTTGGACTATTATTATGATTATTAATATGAGAATACATTTAGGGACCTATACTTGTTCTTAGTCTAAAACAGATACAGTGCTGTTTTTAGAAGACAACTCAGGAAAATAAAGAGGGACAAAAAGCTTCAAGTAGAAGAAAGAGTTAAAAAACAGTCATTCCCCTTTATCTTAAAAACAACCACAACCAAACCTTCCTCATCTTGCCTGTCTCTGCAGCCCTTTGGTGAAAGATATGGAAATGGAAGTAAAGGGAAGGGAAGGGAAAGTGAACACAGGTTCTGTCAGGACTTAGAGTGCTCTCTCTTGCTGTGACACACTTTCTGTCTTCAGTTATAAGTATTTGTGAACTTGCCTTATTTCTCCCCCTGACCTCGCTATCTTATAAATTACACTGCCCAGCACAATCACTGATCTACAAAAGGTCTGCAATACAGTTACTGAATTCCAGTGGTCAAATATAGTACATGAGTGGCTGATAATTTGCCAATGGTAACAAAATAATTTTTTTTAAAAAGGAGGCATCACGCTTACTGCTTAGAAATTGTTTTGACTTGCCAAGAAATTGTTTTCTTCTCCCAAAGTTCAACTCTGGGGTTAGCCCAGGACCTGGCAGGCATTTGGATATATGAATCTGAAGCTCAGGGAAGAATCTGGACTAAGTAGAAATCTGGGAGTCACACGGCATGTAGGTGATAGTTAAAACCCAAAGGGTATTGTCCAGGGAGAACCAGAGAGGGTGAAAAACAAAGCCTGGTACTTGAGATCCCAGTGCTAAAATTCCCAGGCCAGAATGGAGCCAGAGCAGGAAAACCAGGGAGGTAAGAGGAAGAACAAGGAAGAATGGGGTCAAAAAGCCAAGGGCTTGGGAAGTTTTAGGGATGAGAGGGTAGCCCAGTGGCCTCGATGCAGCTATATAATCTAGTCAAGAAAGGATTGAGAGACGTCTGCTGGAATGGGCAATGTGAAGCTCAGCTGGGAACCTCAGAAAAGCAGCTTCCGTGGAGGTTTGGGGGAGCACACTGTGAAAAACAGACTTTGGTGGGGATGGGACTGGATGGGAGGCAAAGACATGAAAACAATCACTGGAGACAATGAAGGTAGAGGAAAATATGTTTTAGTTTTTGACCCTGCACCCAGGCTCTGTTCTACCAATCCAGCTTTTATCCTGACATTAGTTACATTTTCTAAAAATCAAAATTAATCATACCCCTCTCTGTTGTGATTAACATCTGCTGGCTCACCAATTGCTGGACAATTAGGAGTGAAGTACGGTGCTAATCTGTTTAGTATCACTTTTCAGACTTGGTTTCTGCATCACCGGTAAAAGAGAGCTGCCTTCATCCCAAATCCTTGAGGCCACATTTCAGAATTCACAGCGTGTTGGATTCTAGAAAGGTGATATGGTACACATGCAATATATTACATAATACCACCAGCGGAGTCTGAGCTCCACCCTGCAATCAAACACACCAAATGGAACAAATAAAGACTGAGCAACCTTACTTGAGGTCAGGTCAAGTTGCCCACTAAAGGAGTTACCAAGATACTTTTGTTTTCCAGAGCTTTTAAGATTTTGGGAATTAGGACAGGGATAAGACCACTCTGGCAGTTGTCCGAAGGCTCGAATGATCTGTGTGTGAAAATGAAACAGGAAGGATAACAACAAAGGGTACAGAAGCCCTGCTCTTCTTGACTGGGAATTAAAGGATTTTTTCTTTTTCTGGCATTGTGTGTGTGTGAGCAATTTATAAAGGACAATCTCTGGTAGCCTTTTGGAAGCCATGTCTCCACAGCTGGAAAGGAATAACCCAGTTTAAAGAATGCATCCGACTGCAGCTGAGGACATTCAAATGGTCAAGGCAGTGCCCCTTCTTCCTCATCTTGATTCCTCTCCCTCTGTAAGGGCTGGAACTCACAGCAATAGGGACCCTCACAACAGCTTTCTGTCATCCTCTCTGCTCTACTGACTGTGAGCTCTGAAGAAGGGACTGGGTCATCCTTGTTCACTCCTGGATCTCCAACACCTAGCTTACCTCCTGATATTTGCCCAGGACGGGCACTTAATATATTTTTTGCTGAATTGAATTGAAACTAATCTCTTGTGTTCCTTGTTTTGACAGAAGGCAAAGTTGGCATTGTCTTAACGTCCATTGTTTTCATCTTCAGGCAAAAACCCCTCCTCCCTAGGGGTCATTCTGCCTGACTCTGCCCTCTCTGCCTCTGCTCCTGCCAACACACACACACACACACTCTACGCCCCATTCTTGTTAACGGAGGATTTTGGAGCCCTGGCTCTTAGCCTTCTTCTTCTTCATCTTATCCCTTTTCTTACTCGTGTCTTTAATATTTGTGTGGACAACACAACTATCAACCCAGCCTCACCGGGAGCTATTGTTTCTCTGAAATGTTAAACCCCAAGGTCCAATCCGACTATAACTTTAGTTCCTCTAATTATATTGACTCCAGATCTCTTTGAGGCCTCTCTTTTGGCCTAATTATCACCTGTCTAGCCTGGATCCCATGATTCACTTCACTCACTCTCTTGCCAGTATCTTCAACATTCTTGACCCTTTGTTCTTCTTCCTCACATGCCCTACAAATCCCTAACACCTGCCTTTTCCATTCCAAGACACAGGCTTCTGGGTGGTGCTGGAGACAGACCTCAATTGGGGCTATTCCCGGAGTACAATCTCCAGTTTCACCTCAGCTTTCAACTCTGATATACTGTTTTTGAGTTTCTGGTTGGCTTCCTTATTTCTCACAATGGCTTTTCTAAATCTCATATGAAAGGCTCCAAACCTATCCTTACCCTCCTATTTTAGAAGATGGTCTTGCCTCTCAGGTGAGAAAGAAAATTTACCATCTTGCCCTTGTATCTACATACTCATCTATACCTTCACTCAACTTTTCCTCCTTCCCCACCACCTTAAAGGCAATGGTAAACCTTCTGTTTTCACTTACCTGGGCCTTTGGTCTTCCCTTTCACGTTTCTCCTGAGATCTTGCTTTCCTCTCTCTCCTGTATTTTCTTTTTTTCCTGGAGGCAGAGTCTCACTCTGTTGCCCGCCTAGAGTGCAGTGGTATCATCATAGCTCACTGCAACCTCAAACTCCTGGCTGAAGTGATTCTCCTTCCCCCTGAGTAGCTTGGACTATAGGTATGCATCACCACACTCAGCTAATTTTTCTATTTTTAGTAGAGATGGAGCTCTCACTGTTGCTCAGGCTGATCTCAAACTCCTGAGCTCAAATGATCCTCCCCACCTGGCCTTCCAGAGTGCTAGGACTACCGGCAAGAGCCACTGTGCCTGGCCTCTCCTATATTTTCAACCTGTACATCTTGTATGAGCCTTTTCCTAAAAGTTACAAATATGCACAAAATATTTCCATCTCAAAACATAACACTTTTTACCTGGTGTTACCCCCTTCATCTTCTCATCTCTTCTGTTAATGACTGAGTATAAGGCAGCCGCCCTCACTTTTCTACTTCTTCAGCCACTTGCAGTCAGTAAAACCCTGAATCCCAGCCCAACTGAGGTTCCACTGTCTCTGGTCACCAATTACCTCCCCGCGACTATGGTCAATCAACTCATTTCAGTTCTTACTTCTACCTACCTGCCATCTGACATAAGTGACTGCTCCCTCCTCAAACCCCCCTTTTCCCTTACTTCCTGAATACTCCTAGTCTCCTTTTACCTCACTAATAATTTCTCCTCTGCCTCCTTTGTGGACTCTACTTCCTCTCTCTAACCCTTTGTACATGGGGCTATTTCCCAGGGTTTGCCCTTTGTCTTCTTATGCTATGTCTTCTCCCCGAGAAGGCTCAGGTATGACCTATCTGCTGACTCCTCTGGGCTCCCAGACATCTCCAATTGGAAGTTCCAAAGATACTGTATGCTCATCAAGTCCAGAACTGAACTGTTTTCCCCAATATCTCCCAAACCTGTTCTTCTTCCTTTTCCCCTATATCAATCAATGGCAACCCCACTTCCACTGGCTTGGGAGTCATCTTCTACTCTTTTTTCTTCTGCATACCCCACATCCAATTATTCACCAAGTAAATATTGAATCTGTATCGTCTCCATTCCTAAGCCAGTGCCCTAATTCAGATCCATAGCCTCTTCTGCCTGTATTACTGCAACTGCGTCTTAGAGGTCTCCCTGTCTCCAGGCTTGCACCACTTCAATTCAGTCTTGGTTTGCAGCTGCAGCCTTATAAAATGCAAATCTGCTTAAAGTCTTTCAGTTGAAGGAAAAACTAATCTATTGTAGCAGAAAGCAGATCAATGATTGTCTGGGACCAGGGTAAGGGTGGGGAGAATTGAACATAGAGAAGCATGGGGGAATTTTCTGGAGAGGAAGAAATGTTCTGTGTCTTGAGTGACATCGGGTATGTAGGGATATATATATTTACCAAAATGCATCAAACTGTACACTTAAAACTGGTGTTTTGCAGAGAGCAGGTGGTGCATGCCCATAGTCCCAAGCTACTCAGGAGGCTGAGGTGGGAGGAATGCTTGCCCCCAGGAGTTTGAGACCAGCCTGGGAAACATAGTAAGACCATGTCTCTAAAAAAAATAAAAGATTAATAATAACTTTAAAAAACAGTGTTTTGGCCAGGCACAGTGGCTCATGTCTATAATTCCAGCACTTTGGGAGGCCAAGGCAGAAGGATGGCTTGACCCCAGGAGTTTGAGACCAGCCCGAGTAACATAGGGAGATCCTGTCTCTATAAAAATAAAAAAAAGAAAGAAAGAAAGAAAGAAAAAGAAAAGAAAAATCAGCTGGGTGCGGTGGTGTGAACCTATAGTCCCAACTACTCAGGAGACTGAGGCAAGAGGATTGCTTGAGCCCAGGAGTTTGAGGTTGCAGTGAGTTATGATGACGCCGCTGTACCCTAGCCCAGGCGACAGAGCAAGATCCTGTCTCAAAAACAAAAACAAAATCCAAAAACAAACAAACAAAAAAACCCCTGGCGTTTTATTGTACATAAAATATACCTCAATAAATCTGATCAAAGAAACTCATCTGTGTTGCTCACTTCCTGGAGAAGAAAGTTCAAATTTCTTATCCTGGCATAAGTGACGATATGTCTTCTTCTCTTGCTTTTTCTCTGCCCCCATTCTCCAGTCATATTAAATACACTGCAGATCTAAAATGGGCTAGGCGTCCTGCCCCTCTTTCCCCACCTGTTCAATTTGTGTCACCTCTATAAGCCTCCCCTTGGACTCACAGTGATCCTTCTTCCTTTGCACTCACTCCACTAACCCGACACAAATGTTTATCATATAAAGTCTTTGGTTGCTCCTTCACTAGGACCTTGTCGGCTCCATTCTTGCATCTCTAGGACCATCACAGAGCCGCTCAATCCTGATGGAAGGACCCTGCGGTCTGGCGCAAGAGGCAGCAGGACAGACGCCGCTCCTCCAGTTCTGTAAGGGGCGCTGTGGCAGCCACCATGTGTCTGTCGCCGGCTCCGGACTTCCTTGCGCCGGCTCCCAGAGCCGCTTGCTTAGGGCTCCGCCCCCTCCTGGCAACACCCCTCCTGCCCATTGGGCGAACGTGGCCGCGGCTGTCCAATGGCGCGAGACGTTGGTGCGAGGAGGCGCCACCATCTTGGGGCGCTGGGAGCGCTGCGTCGGTGGGCGGCCGCGGGAAGTGGGTGGGTAGTTAGGTAGCTGGGCCCGGTCCCGCGGTCTTGCCTCTCTCCTGTTCCACTCTGGGCCACGATGCCGCAGTTCCAGACCTGGGAGGAGTTCAGCCGCGCGGCCGAGAAGCTCTACCTCGCCGACCCTATGAAGGTAGATTCCTGGTGGGGCCGCTGCTTCGATCCCCAGCCCCAAGTCAGGGTGTCTTCCCGCTGTCCGCTCGGCCTCCCGAGCCTCCCTGGCGCTCCCAGGAGGTGCTGGGGGTGAACAGAGACGGACTCCGCCAAGCCTAATTGTTCCTGCTATCTCCTTCCCTTCCTCCCTGGTCCAGTGGCCCGGTGAGGCCCTGAAACTCGCAACAATGGGGGTCATTTCATCCCTAAGCAGTTTGCTACTGCAGTCGGCCTGCGTCCGCCCCCAATCCCTGAACTTCCTTTATGGGCTTCCTTTATGGGCTTTGTTTGGTTTGCTTGTCTGTAAGGCCGGGGCTCCTCCCCCTGCAACTTCAGCTTCTTGTCCCTTGGTTGTTATGATTCTCTTTTCCCGTGCCAAGGCAGAAGGATAGCTCGTGTTATGTACGACGGTGATGCTTTTCTGCCACCTCTCAGACATTCTTGGAAGATCCTGATTTGGAAGCATCTGCCCCCACCCCCCACCCGAATAGCGGTTCTTAATCTGTGGGAGTCATTGGCCTTTTGAGAGCATGAGAATGCTTTCACACTTTACTCAGAAAAATGCGTCTACACATAAATGTTAGCAGACAATTTCAGTGGGCTCATGAACTCTGCAAAAATTATAGGAAGGGGATGCTAGAAGTTAGCTCATTTTAAAAAGCAAAGAAGTCCAAGTGATGGGAAATTTAGTATTCAGGTCTTGATTTTTCTTTCTCTCTTTGAGTTTTGGCTTCTTTTATTGTCATGTCTAAAAATTATTTGAAGCATGTCCTTGTTAATTAAAAGTTCTCCTTTTACCCCCATAATATGCTGAAATAATAAAAATAAAAAGGAAAAAAAAAGTTCTCCTTTTTAGAACTGAGCATTTTTGAAGGGATTTTGTACGGGAAAACCCAGGCCTGATTATGTGTGATGTACTCGTGTTTTCTGTCTGTTGTAAGTCAGATTTTTTGCTCCATTTATTCCCCACTCATATGTGACTGAACCTCAGGTCATACTGGTTCTGTGGAGACACGAAGGTGAGATTCAGCCTTACCCTTATGGAGCTGGTATTGGAGGGTATTACATATAGATACATTGTGTTGTGAATGTACCCCTCAGAGAAGAAAAAAAATTAAAAGCAGTTAATCTCCGAAAATTGAGGTTCAGGGTTTATGTGAGACTTCTAATCGATCTTTAAGTAACATGAGTTATGTTTTAAATGTATGTAGTGGGGTGGTAACCTGTAATTCCAATGCTACATATTGTTTATAGTGTTCATCAGTTTAAACTGTATAACAAGATATGTTAATAATTATGATTAAAAATAATTTTAGACCCCTAAAACCTAGATAAGTAACAAGAAGGTGTAAAACATTCTTAGTTCTATTCTTTACCATAAAATGATATAATAATAAATAATGAAACAAATTAGGTATTTTTGAAATGAGTAATTTATTTATGGCAGTGGTGCTTTCTGGCTGCTTCATTTGATTGGCTTCCTTTGTTCACAGGGCCATTTTTTTCTTCATTCAAGCAAATCCACCATGAAACCATACAAGATTTTTGTCCAGAAGTACCCATAGTATAAACTAAAAATATTTTTAAAAAACAGCAAAGAATATCTAAACTTGCATCCACGTGACTATATTTTAAGAATGTGGTAGTAGTGGTAGGGAAAATGAAAATAAAATAGTAATTACAGAGCATCACTGTGAACAAAGTATGTCTAGAATAGAGAAGAGAGGGAGAACCTTCTAGCTCTTTACCCAGTCAGAAAATTCCAGTGACCTAAAAACTCATTCTCCTGATAACTTTATATTGGTTTTTAACTGATTTTTTTTTTTTTTTTGAGACAGAGTCTCACTCCTGGGCTAGAGTGCCATGGCATCAGCCGAGCTCACAGCAGCCTCAAACTCCTAGGCTCAAGCAATCCTCCTGCCTCAGTCTTCCGAGTCACTGGGACTACAGGCATGCACCACCATGCATATATTTTTAGTTGTCTAGCTAATTTCTATTTTTAGTAGAGATGGGGTCTTGCTCTTGCTCAGGCTGGTTTCGAACACCTGTCCTTGAACGATCCACCTGCCTCGGCCTCCCAGAGTGCTAGGATTACAGGCGTGAGCCACCGCGCCCGGCCTTTGACTGACTGTTTGATAGGGGAGGGGATGATTGCACAAAGAGAGCTTGCCTGACAGTTTTATTAAGTGCCTTCTATGTTGCAGGCATTTTACATATATGTATAATTCATATGTGATAGACATTATATTTATTTTTTGTATGTTTACGTATATTTATATTTATAACTTCTGTGGACAATTACAGAAACCCATTGAGGTAGATAAACAATTTATATATATAAATGATTTGCCTAGTCTCTAAGAGAGTAAGCCAAAATTTGAACCCAGGTCTTTGAACCCCTTGTCCATTCTGTTTCTGTCAGAGTTAAAGAAGAAATTTTGTCAGGACTCTAGAATGTGCTTTCCAAAATGCTCTTGTCTTCTCCTCCCAACACATTTAACCTGCTGATTATACCCATTATATTTTCTTTTCTTTCTTTCTTTTTTTTGAGACAGAGTCTTGCTCTGTTGCCCAGGCTGGAATGCTGTGGAATCATCATAGCTCACTACAATCTCAAACTCCTGGGCTCAAGCCATCCTTCTATCTTGGCCTCCCAAAGTGCTAGAATTATAGGCATGAGCCACTGTGCCCCACCTACCTATCATCTTTTACCATTCTCACTTGCATTGCTCTAATTGAAGCTGGTATTACTGTTGGACAGTATAATAACTTAATAACCTCTTAGTTGGTCTGTCTGCTTATTTATTTATTTACTTTGAGACAGGATCTCACAGTATCACCCAAGCTGGAGTGCAGTTGCACGATCATAGCTTAGTGCAGCCTGGAACTCCTGGCCTCAACAGTCCTCCTGCCTCATCCTCCCAAAGTGCTGGGATTATAACTGCAGCCACTGTGCCGGGCCCGTTTGCTTTTTTAGTCTGTTTTTGTGCTCTTTGCCACAACTGTCTAAAAAACAATATTTGAATTCTCTGTCTCCTGCTTGAAAACTGGTTCTTCATTGATTACTGGAAAAAGTCTCAACTCCCAGTCCACAGTCTGACCCTATTGCTAGTCTTCACGGCTTTGTCTCCCACTGTTTCACCATCCTTACCTCTAGTCTCATGGAGCAACAGAATGCACTGTGTCTTTGTTCAGCATGGTTCTTCAGCCTTTCTCCTGCCCTCTTCCCTAATGGGGGGAAGTGCAGGCACCTCTTTTTTACACTTTCCTTTCTCCTAGTCTAAATTACTTGTTTCCTGTCTTTAGCGTTTTACCTGTATTTGCCTTTATAGGACTTCATTCATTCTTGTATTTTGTTTATTTTGGTAAGTTGAATTCAAATTTCCTAAGTAGATAAGAATCTTGATTTCTTTTTCTGTAGCATCTCTTCATTGCAGCTGATATCCCAAGCGTCTCCTAAATTACCAAATGTACCCCGTTGTAGTAAGATAGGCCTTTTAACTCTTTATTTCTCCTAATGAAACCAATAAGTATTCTTTTAAAAGAGAATTAAAACTACATAGTTGTCATGGTTAGTATATTTTAAGTTTGTTTCTTTTTGTTTCTAGAGAACTGAATTTTTAAAATATGTAAAACTGCATTTAATAGACCAATAAATAGGATCAGGTATTCCCAAGATAATTAACCTAGTTACTATTATTTATATCTACTTAAGTGCTTGGTGAGTTCTCTTTTCTCCCTCACCAAGACAAATCTCACAGAGTGGTGTAACTTTTTTTTTTTGCACTCCCAGGACTGCAAAGAGCATAATGGGAAAAGCTGTAGGTTATAGCTCTATTAGCCCATTTTAGTTTCCAGAATTGTCCTGAGGCTTTAGTTGCTATACTGTAACCATTTTAAAATTATGTTCCTGTTTTGGCTTGTAGATACTTAGCAATTTTTAAAGTAGCTAGCTAAACAAGTGTTACTGATATTGGTTAGCAAAAAACTGATTCGGCTGCAATACACTTTGCTTGTAGCCATCATTAAAAGAAAAAAAAAATAGATCAGGCATGGTGGCTTATGCCTATAACCCTAGCACTTTAGGAGGCTGCAGCAGGGTTGCTTGAGGCCAGGGGTTCAAGACCAGCCTGGGCAACATCGTAAGACCCTTGTCTCTATAAGAAAAAAAGAAAATAATAAACTGTCTCTATAAGAAAATATAATAATAATAATGTTCATGGAATTGGAAACATTGGAAGATACAGGAGATCCTAATAATAAGTGATGTCTGGGCTACCTAACTGTATAATACTGAACTTTTTTATACAAAAAGTTATGTAGTGTGGCATTCAATATAGTAATAGAAGTTATTCTAGTTTTTGGAAAAGTTGTTGATGGAGACTTCTTTTCAAGGTAGAATTCTGGTCTTAAGTAATAATGCATAATGTAATGCATTCATGATAAAGATATGATTTTGCTAAATACTTTAGTATTTATTCTCCTTCCTCCTGAGTAGCTTGGACTATAGGTATGCATCACCATACTCAGCTAACTTTTCTATTTTTAATAGAGATGGAACTCTCACTGTTGCTCAGGCTGATCTCAAACTCCTGAGCTCAAGTGATCCTCCCCTCCTGGCCTTCCAGAGTGCTAGGACTACCGGCAAGAGCCACTGTGCCTGGACTCTCCTGTATTTTCAATCTCTACATCTTGTATGAACCCTTTCCTAAAAGTTACGAATATACACAAAATATTTCCATCTCAAAACATAACACTTTTTACCTGGTGTTACCCCCTGAATCGAGCTCATAAGAGCCATGGAAAAGTGGAAGGTATGAACTGTATTGCAGTTACTGTTCCTGAGGAATGATTTGGACTTTTTATTTTTTTGAGACAGTCTCACTCTGTTGTCCCGGCTAGAGTACCATGGCATCAGCCTAGCTCACGGCAACCTCAAACTCCTGGGCTCAAGCAATCCTTCTGTCTCAGTCTCCCAACTAGCTGAGACTACAGGCATGCCCCACCATGCATTGCTAAATTTTTCTATTTTTGATAGAGATGGGGTTTCACTCTTGCTCTGGCTGGTCTCGAACTCCTGAGCTCAAATGATCTGCCCGCCCTGGCCTCCCAGAGTGCTAGGATTACAGGTGTGAGCCACTGAGCCCGGCCTGGATTTGGACTTTTTAACTAGCCATTTCTAGTCATTTGTTTCCTTCCTTTCCTGTCATTCCTTTGTGCAGAGGTGTGGTTAGTGTATGTTCTTACTGGCAAGAAATGCTAAACTGGCCGGGCATGGTGGCTTACGCCTGTAATCACATCACTTTGGGAGGCTGAGGTGGGAGGATCATTTGAGGCCAGGAATTTGAGACAGGCCATCTGTATAAAACACTTAGCTGGGTGGTGGTACACACCTGTAGTCCTAGATATTCAAGAGGCTGAGACAAGAGGATTGCTTGAGCCCAAGAATTTGAGGCTGCAGTGAGCTGTGATCATACCACTGTACTCTAACCTGGGCAACAGAGTGAGGCTCTGTCTCTTTAAAAACAAAACAAAACAAAAAAACCACCTCATAGTCTCACAGCATTCCCTGAATATGGATGTGTTTGGGGCATTTTCAGTACGTCTCTTTTCAAATTGGCTGCAAGTAGAATGCCTAAGTTTTTTTTTTTTTTTTTTTTTATAGCCACTTAAATTCACTGACTTTTTTTTTTTTAAGCCAGTCAAATTTAGCAGTGGGAGTAACTTTTTTTTAAGTCTTTGAAAAAATAAATTGTAGCAATAGGAATGAACTAAAATGACTTTTTTTTTTTTTTTTTTGAGACAGAGTCTCGCTTTGTTGCCCAGGCTAGAGTGAGTGCCATGGCGTCAGCCTAGCTCACAGCAACCTCAAACTCCTGGGCTCGAGTGATCCTTCTGCCTCAGCCTCCCGGGTAGCTGGGACTACAGGCATGCGCCACCATGCCCGGCTAATTTTTTTATATATATATCAGTTGGCCAATTAATTTCTTTCTATTTATAGTAGAGACGGGGTCTCGCTCTTGCTCAGGCTGGTTTTGAACTCCTGACCTTGAGCAATCCGCCCGCCTCGGCCTCCCAAGAGCTAGGATTACAGGCGTGAGCCACAGCGCCCGGCCTGTAAAATGACTTTTTTAAGATATAAAAGTTTTCATAAATCAAACTGTACTTGATCTAAACAAATGGATAAGCAACAATACCATAATAGTCGGAGACTTTAACACCCCACTGACAGCACAGGACAAATCCTCCAAACAGAAAATCAACAAAGAAATAATGGACTTAAACAGAACCCTAGAACAAATGGGCCTGACTGACATTTACAGGACATTCTACCCCAAAACCACTGAATACGTTCTTCTCATCAGCTCATGGGTCATTCTCTAAGATTGACCATATCCTAGGACACAAAGCACATCTCAAACAATTGAAAAAAATAGAAATAATACCATGTATCTTTTCAGACCACAATGGAATAAATGTAGAAATCAATCCTAACAGGAGTTCTCATTTCTACACAAAATCATGGAAACTAAACAACCTTCTGCTGAATGATCGTTTCATAAACGAGGAAATCAAGATGGAAATCAAAAGATTCTTTGAACTAAATGACAAAGGTGACACAAGTTACCAAAACCTTTGGGACACAGCTAAAGCAGACCTGAGAGGAAGGTTTATTTCCATAAATGCCTATATCCAAAAGTCAAACAGATCACAAATAGACAACCTAATGAGTCATCTCAAAGAGGTGGAAAAAGAAGAACAGACTGACCCCAAACTCAGCAGAACAAATGAAATCATTCAGATCAAATCAGAACTAAATGAAATAGACAACAGGGAAACTATACAGATGATTAATAAAAAGTTGCTTCTTTGAAAAAATATACAAAATTGACACACCTTTGCCTAGACTAACGAAAACCAGAAAAGAAAAATCTCTAATAATCTCCATCAGGAACAATAAAGGAGAAATTACAACTGATGCCACAGATATACAGGATATAATTTATGAATACTACAAAAACCTCTATGCACACAAACTGGAAAATGTGGAGGAAATGGACAATTTCTTAGAAACACACAGCCTCCCTAGGCTCAACCAGGAAGAAATAAAAGTCCTGAACAGACCAGTATCAAGTACAGAAATTGAAACAGCAATAAAAAGCTTTCCTAAAAAGAAAAGTCCTGGACCAGATGGTTTCACACCCAAATTTTACCACACCTACAAAGAACTGGTGCCTATCCTGCAAAAATTATTCCACAACATTGAGAAGGATGGAATCCTCCCTGACACCTTTTATGAAGCGAACATAACCCTGATACCAAAACCAGGAAAGGATGCAACAAAAAAAGAAAACTACAGACCAATATCCCTTATGAATGTAGATGCAAAAATTCTCAACAAAATCCTGGCCAATCGAATCCAGGTGCTTGTCAAGAAAATAATTCATCACAACCAAGTGGGCTTCATCCCAGGGATGTAGGGATGGTTCAACATATGCAAATCTATAAATGTAATTCACCATATAAACAGAAGCAAAAACAAAGACCATATGATCCTCTCAATAGATGGAGAGAAAGCATTTGACAAAATTCAACACCTTTTTATGATAAGAACGCTCAACAAAATAGGCATAGACGGGGCTTGCCTAAAAATGATACAAGCCATATATGACAAACCCACAGCCAATATCATACTGAATGGGGAAAAATTGAAAGCATTCCCACTTAGAACTGGAACAAGACAAGGTTGCCCACTATCTCTGTTCAACATAGTGCTGGAAGTCCTCGCTACAGCAGTCAGACAAGACAGTGGAATTAAGGGCGTCCAAATGGGAGCAGAAGAGATCAAACTCTCACTCTTTGCTGATGACATGATATTATACCTAGAAAACCCCACAGATTCAACTAAGAGACTCCTTGAATTGATAAATGAATTTGGTAAAGTCTCGGGATACAAAATCAATACACAGAAATCAGAGGCATTCATATACGCCAACAATAGTAAAAGTGAGAACCAAATCAAAGACTCATTTCCCTTCAAAATAACAACAAAGAAAATAAAGTACCTTGGAATATATTTAACTACGGAGGGAACAGACCTCTACAGGGAGAACTATGAAACACTGAAGAAGGAAATAGCAGAGGACATAAACAGATAGAAGAATATACCATGCTCATGGGTCGGCAGAATCAACATTGTTAAAATGTCTATACTACCCAAAGTGACCTACAGAGTCAATGCAATCCCCATTAAAATACCATCATCATTTTTCACAGATATAGAAAAAATAATTTTACTCTTTGTATGGAACCAGAGAAGATCCCGTATAGCAAAATCAATCCTAGGCAATAAAAACAAAATAGGAGGTATCAATTTACCAAACTTCAAACTATACTACAAGGCTATAGTCATTAAAACAGCATGGGATTGGCACAAGAACAGGGACATTGACCAGTGGAACAGAACAGAGAACCCAGATATAAAACCATCCTCATATAGCCAACTAATCTTCGACAAAAACATACACTGGGGAAAAGAATCCTTACTCAATAAATGGTGCTGGGAAAACTGGATAGACACATGTAGAAGACTGAAACAAGACCCACACCTTTCACCTCTCATAGAAGTCAACTCACGCTGGGTAACAGACTTGAACCTTAGGTGTGAAACTATTAGAATTCTAGAGGAAAATGTTGGAAATACCCTTCTAGACATTGGCCGAGGCAAAGAATTTATGAAGAAGACCCCAAAGGCAATCACAACAGCAATAAAAATAAACAAATGGGACCTGATCAAATCAAAAAGCTTCTACACAGCCAAAGAAACTGTCAAGAGAGCAAACAGACAACCCACAGAATGGGAGAAAATTTTTGGAAGCTACACATCTGATAAAGGGCTGATAACTAGAATCTATTTAGAACTCAGGAAAATCATCAAGGAAAAATCAAACAACCCTATCAAAAATGGGCAAAGGACATGAACAGAACTTCTCAAAAGAAACAGAATAATGGCCAACAAACATATGAAAAATGTTCAACATCTCTAATCATCAGGGAAATGCAACTCAATCACATGAGATATCATTTAACTCCAGTGAAAATGGCCTTTATCAAAAAGTCCCCAAACAATAAATGCTGGCGTGAATACAGAGAGAGAGGAACACTTCTGCACTGCTGGTGGGACTGCAAACTAGTTCAACCTCTGTGGAAAGCAGTATGGAGATACCTCAAAGCGATATAAGTAGATCTACCATTTGATATAGCAATTCCACTACTGGGCATCTACCCAAAGATCAAAATCACTTTATGAAAAGACACCTGCACTTGAATGTTTATAGCAGCACAATTCACAATTGCAAAGCTGAACCAACCAAGTGCCATCAATTCATGAATGGATTATAAAATGTGGTATATGTATACCATGGAATACTACTCAGCTTTAAGAAACAGTGGTGACATAGCACCTCTTGTATATTCCTGGATAGAGCTGGAACCCATTCTACTAAGTGAAGTATCTCAAGAATGGAAAAACCAGCACCACATGTACTCACCAGCAAATTGGTATTAACGGATCAACACCTAAGTGGACATATAGGAGTAACATTTATCACGTGTCAGGAGGGGGGAAGAGGGGGATGGGTATATACAACCAAACGAGTAAGGTGTGCACCATTTGGGGGATGGACACGCTTGAAGCTCTTACTGGGGGGGGGCATGGGCAATATATGTAACCTTAACACGTGTACCCCCATAATACGCTAAAGTAAGAAAAATTTAAATGTTAAAAAAAAAAGATGTTAAAAGTAATAAAGTTTATTTTATTTTTTAGAAGGACAGAGAGAATATGAGAGAGAGAAAGAAGGGGGCAGAAAGCAGGGAGACAGTGTGACATCCCAAAGAAAGAGAAGGGAAATGCCAGCAACTAGGCCATGTGGCTTGCTGCTTTCGTTGGGTGAAATGACTTTTTTAACCTCATTTCAATTCATAAGCTTATAGTAAAGATGCCTTAAGATGTTTTGAATATTTATTCTAAAAGGATCCTTTTCAGCCCAACTGAGGACTAAATTATTTGTGAGAAATGTTATGTGTCTTCACTGATTCTAAATATGTATTTTTATTTCAGGCACGCGTGGTTCTCAAATATAGGCATTCAGATGGGAGTTTGTGTATTAAAGTAACAGATGATTTAGTTGTAAGTATACATTTTTATTTGTTGCATACTCTCAGATTTGTTAGAGTTAATTATTTGTAATTATTTACTTAGGATTTATGCTTATTTTGCATTTCATTCCAAAATAAAGAATTTCATTTTAAAAGCTACTTTTATAGACCCTCAGGAAATAATTTAATCTGCTTTATTAGTGTAGTATGTTGAGCGTAGTTTAATAATTTTTCTCTTCAGACCTTAAGCAAGAGGAATGTCGTGATCAAAATTGGACGTGAGTTTCCTTGGAGGGTATTTGAACACCAGTTGTAGTCTTTATTGTTATGTCTCTTTCCTGCCCTTGATCTGCCCACTCTTGTTACTTTCTCATATCCCATTCATTCCTTAACCCTCAGCCATCTGACTTCTACTGTAGTATTCCACTGAACCTGTCTTGGTGTGAGCGCATCAGCAGGGCCTTTATTTCCAAACCCAGTGTTCTCGTCAGTTCATATCTTACTTAACCTCCTTGATGCTTTTGATACCAAGAAATACTTTTTCATGGAAATTATTATTTTGGCACTTGTAGCTCCATTTTATTTTGGCTTTCTTGTTCTACGTTCTGTTGTTTCTTTCTTCTTTGCTAATTATTTCTTCCTTGTGCCCCCATAAATATTTGTTTCCCCAGGATTCTGTCTTTGGTTGTCTTTTTTTTTTTTTTTTTTAATTTTTTTTTTGAGACAGAGTCTCACTTTTTGTTGCCCAGGCTAGAGTGAGTGCCGTGGCGTCAGCCTAGCTCACAGCAACCTCAAACTCCTGGGCTCAAGCGATCCTCCTGCCTCAGCCTCCCGAGTAGCTGGGACCACAGGCATGCACCACCATGCCCGGCTAATTTTTTGTATATATACTTTTAGTTGGTCAATTAATTTCTTTCTATTTTTTTAGTAGAGACGGGGTCTCGCTCAGGCTGGTTTCGAACTCCCGACCTTGAGCAATCCGCCCGCCTCGGCCTCCCAGAGTGCTAGGATTACAGGCGTGAGCCACCGCGCCCGGCCTGGTTGTCTTTTCATACCACTTCTTTGGGAGCAGTCTATTTAGTCAAGTCCAGTGCCACCTGTATCTATCTCTATATGGAGATTTATGTGTGTAGCTTATATTTTTCTTCTGACTTCCTGATGAGCTCTGTGTCGAGCACCCTTACCTCACACACCACTCAGAGTTAGCTGTCGAGAGTGAAATTTGTCATCTCTGCTCAAACCAGTTTCTTCTGTTCCTACTTTTAGTTGCACTATCTTCCACCTGATTAGAAACGTGGGAATTGTGTTTGTCCCTTCTTTTCCTTCATTCTCATGTCCACTCTTATTTGAAAAGCTTGAATTGATCTCCTACAACACCATACTACACTTTTCTAGACATTTGGAATTTTTGATTCAAGCTCCTTAATCTCGTTTTCTGTTGTGAACACTCCATCTTCACTGTTACTCTCTTGTTTAGGATTGCATCACTTGCCTAGAATAGTCTCCTAACCGTATCTCTGCTTTGAGTTCATTTTTGTACTGCTGCCAGAATGATTCTTAAACGTGAGAATTTGATCATTACTCCCTTGCTTAAAAGCCTGTAAACTCCACCCTCACATCCCCTTTGATCTCTGTCTTTTTGTATTACTTAAGAGCCCCTGTAGTATGCTATGCGGTCTTAGGCCTCTGTGCCTTTGAACATTGTGCCTGTCTCTTCCTTTGCAGCACTGAATCCCCCCCTGACCCCACTGTGGCAAGACTGCTACTTACCTTTCAGAACTCGACTCGAGGATCATTTCATCTCTTTTCTTTTTGGCTCTTTTTGTGCTGTATCACAGTTCTTTTATCACATATATCTTTTTAATAGACTGTGAACTTTAAGACAATAGAGATAGGTCAGTAATATTCTTACCTGTACCCTCTGTGATGTCTTGATCCAGAGGATACTCAGTAAACATTTAAAAAATAGATTCGTTGTTTTAAAATTTTTATAGTGTGATTTTTAAAATCACTTTTTGCCTTTGGTCATATACTATATTTGTGTTCAAGCTTCCATTTCGAGGTTGCATGAAATCAGTCCTTTTAATGATTACCATGTCTTCTAAGACCCATTTGAGTTTGGTGATGTAACTGAACATGTGAAAAGCAAGAGTAAATTGAGGTGTAGTGTGTTATTCAAGAGATTTGAATCCCAGCCTAGCCATTTACTAGTGTTTTGGCCTTGGAAATGTTTGGACTAAGAGTTTGGCATTTGGGGTCCCAATTTCCTCATCTATAAAGTCTTATAGTGATAGTCTACTTATCTGACAGGGTTGTTTTGGAAAGTAAACAAACTATATAAAAGTACCCAGCATTAGTGCTTGCCACTGGTAGATTCAATAAATGAATTCTTGAATCTTGAGCGTTCCATATTGAGAAAAATTTAATTGTGATTGTCACATAGTGGTTAGGTATGCTTGCTAAAGAGAAGTCCATATGTCCTGTTTTAAAAATAGGAGGGAATGCAGAATTAATTTTAATACAAAAGGCTTTATCTACAATTGATGTTTTTCACCCCTGGTAATGATTAAACATACTTAAGGATCCATGTTAAACAATATCAGAAAGAACTTTTATTTAAGATTGCTGATTCCTGTGACAAGATCAAAATATGAAAAATACTTTTTGTTTCCTTTCTTAAAACTGTTGAGAATTAGTTCATATCTCAAAGAGACCAAAGATGTAATTAGAACATCCTCTTAAATTGGAGATTTATAAATCCCCAACAGTTAAAATCTATTTTCTGATGGCTCTTTTAAAGAAAAGTGACTTCATTGTTTATTATCACCATATAATTTTGACTTTTTAATAATCTCATAATGCATAATTTTTTCTAATCTCATGACTGATTTATAATATTCTATGAACCTAAAATCTTTTTCTATCAGAAACTATAGTGAGAAGGTATGTACATTCTCCCAAGCACATAGGCTAAAATTGAAGGATGAAGATTAGTATAGCTTCTTTACAGGAGTGCCATGCAAGATAAACATTTGTAAAATGTGAATAATTTAAAGGCTGAATGAATTCAGATAAGTTGGACACGATGAGGTTGAACTCCATGTTATTTAGTTTGATGACCATTATTACAGGATCATTAGTTCCTATTGTTTAAAACTCATGTGAAGCTAAAGAAAAATGGGTCTATATTACAAAATGAAGAAGGTGCCAGCTTAAAGCTGATATTTTTGAATATTCTAGAACAGATAGTTTTATGACCAAGCAGAAGTGAATCTTTTCACTTTTTTTTTTTTTATTATTTTTAATTTTTTGTGGTGACAGGATCTTGCTGTCACCCAAGCTTGAGTGAAGTGGCACAATCATAGCTCGCTGCAGCCTAGAACTCCTAGCCTCATGTGATCCTCCTGCCTCAGCCTCCCAAGTAGCTCGGACTGCAGGCACGTGCCACCATACTTAGCCTAAGTTTTTTTTGTTGTTGTCTTTTGTGTGTGTGTGTGTGTGTGTGTGTGTGTGTGTGGAGACAGACTCTCACTATATTGCCTGGGCTGTCTTGAACTCCTGGCCTCAAGTGTTCCTCCTGCCTCTGCCTCTCAGAGTGCTGGGATTACAGGTGCGAGGCACATATGCCCAGCCACAATAAGCAAATCTTAGGTATCTGTCTAACGAAGAATTTGGTTTGGTTTAAAAATTATAATAAATGCCTTCAGAAAATTAAGATTAACAAATTCGTCTGATTTAACTTAGGTGTTGACTAGCTATAAGCAGGGAATTCTAGGGTTGTTTTTTTTTCAATTATCATTGAACACCCAATTTCACCAATAAAGAAAGGCATCCTAGGTTTCTAAACTTTTTCCCAGCAAAACTCTGCTACTTATGGACAGATCCCTGGGAGAAAATATCTAATTCTAAGCCTTGAGTTCTTATCAACAGACCATGGCAAGATTTAATGTATTATTTAACTGGTCATTTTTTAGAAGCTTCTGATAGACTTCATTTGGTTTTCATCCATACCAGTGGCATTTAAAATACTGTACTTTAAGGAATGTAATTGTTGGAGGCTTGGAAACTTGAGTACAATTTCCTTAGTATGACTCCCAAAGACAATAGAACAAAACAATGGTGGGAAAGACTCTCAAATTTTTATCCAATTATATCTTTTCTACATTGCCCATTACTAGTTTTACATGGTTAACATGTACTTTTAAAATTTGACAGTGTTTGATGTATAGAACAGACCAAGCTCAAGATGTGAAGAAGATTGAGAAATTCCACAGTCAACTAATGCGACTTATGGTAGCCAAGGAATCCCGCAGTGTTGCCATGGAAGCAGACTGAATGGTTTGAAATGAAGATTCTGTCATGTTAGGAAGTAAATATCTTTTGAATTTGAGAAAATGTTGGAACAGAAACTACTTTATGTAACTAAGTGGAGTATTCAAAAGCCAAGAGATCATTTTTTGTATTTTCTTTTTAATGTTTACTTTAGAGAGCTAGGAATGTAAATGGTTTAAATTAGAAAACCTTTATTTATTTTTGGAAATTGAACAAGAATTACATCTATCTTGGAAACTTTTTGTGGATTGTTTGATGTTGGGTAAAATATATAATTCTTTGATAAATTTGTATCAGTAATTTGAAAATGAGATATCAAGAAAAGCCAGTTCTTCCATCAATTTAGTTGCTCTATCTTTAAAAGAAAATGAAATGTAACCATTTTGATAGATCAATATATTTCTTTTGGAACATAAAATTTGTGCTGTTGATGACCAAGAAATATAAAATATGGTAACTGGAATTAACTGTATACCATAATATACCTGATTATGTATAATAGTGTAGTCTTATTATATCTTAAAAAGTAAAAATGAGTAACAAGTATGCTTTACCTTAATCTTTCCAGATTTAAGCTATAATTTTTAGTGTAAGAGATTTGTGGTATCATCACCTTATTGAGCAATGACTAGCTTTGCAAAAACTGGTTTTCAGTGATCAGAAACAACAGCAGTTATTTGAATGCATGAATGGAATGGTAATCATTATAATGGACTGAAACCACCATAGTACAGAAATATTTACTACATATTTTTCAGCTATAGTTTCTCAGAAGGGCTAAGGATTATTCAAACCATTAAATCTTTGCTTACCTCAGACACCCCTGCCCGTTTTCTCTCTTTACTTAACTAAGCATGACTGTCACAACTGTTATATTTTCCAGTAAACCATAAATGTGGTATTATTTGATATTTATCTTATATTTGTAAGCTGAATTTTGCCACCTAAATGTAACGTTCACATGCTGATTCTTCAAGAATAAAATGAAGGCACTACCTTAAAATAGCTTTTGAAGAAATTTGTCATGTTCACCAATATGTTAGCATAGGAAGTTCTATTAACCATATGAATTTTGGGATGTTTCAGAGAAGTCAGCAAATAAAATACTACACAAATATATATTGTTTGTTGACCTTTTTAACTTCTCAAGAATTACTGATTTCTTGACTGAGATAACTATATAGTCTAAAGTGAACTTAGTGATATTGAAAGTAAGTTTTTTTGGTTGTTATTTTTGTTTCTTAGTACTTTTTATCATGTGACTTTTTCTGAGCTGTATGTTGATGACATGGTTGTTTCCTTGAATTAGGAAAGTAGCATCATGCAGTGTAGGGTTATTTTGGCTTTGGATTTTTTCCCCCCCAGAATTAATGGATCACTATAGTTGTGGGGGAAGTTCAGCCTTTTTTTTCTCATTTTCATCTACTTTTTAACACTGTGGAGATGACCTGGAAGGGAAGGACTGGTGTTTGGGTTCCTTGTAACCTGTAGCAGAGTGGTTAAGAGCAGAGATTCCAAGTCAGACTGCCTGGGTTGTAATCTTGGCTCCACCTTTTCCCAACTCTGTGGTCTTAGACAAGATACTTCTTTCAGCCTTCATTTTCTTCTCTGGAAATGGGGCAAACAATCTTATCTTCCTTGTAGGACTACTAGGATTAAATGGCATGATCCATTTTAAGCTTTTGACACAGTGCTTAGAATGTAGTAAAGCTTAATAAATTGTAGTGGCTATCATTGTTTTGATTCCTATTTTTCAGGGGAGAGGGTATAAGTAACCAGCTCTTACTATGTTTTCTCATAATTTTAAAGGAGTAAGATTATTTACAGGTAATATCTGCTTTTTCTGCTGAGCTATGCCGTTTATTAAATGTCATTTTTTTTGTAGTTGGGAAACAAAACAAAACTGCCTCCATGGAAAATGTGCTTTTTGTGCTTATGTGGGGGGAAATTGAAATCCTTAAATTTAAAGCTTGTGTTTGTGTCTGTACAAAATAAAATAATTAAGAGAACTAATTGATGATAAAAAGTATTGAGCCTCTTAAAGATCATTTATTGCAGTGATGTATACCCTGAGTATTTTCTTTTATCAGGAAGTATTTCTATATGCTATAATCACATGTTCTTGGTTTTATTTATTATTTTTATTTTTATCCAACTGTTTTTGTGATATATTTGATCAAATGCTGCTAACTCTAGGGTAATCCAAATAGTCACTATAGTAATTGAGATTCTTGGTACAGTTAGCAGTTCAGATAATTTCATTTTGTTCTTCTCGTGCAAAGATCTCTCTTCTTTGAGTACAGAGCTCATTAAATGATGCTATTAGGCTACATATGTTCTCTATCGTGAAGGGTAAGCTTCTCCCTTTCAGGGATTACCTAGCCTGCGACTCCTTTTTCTTTTTTTTTGGAGACAAGATCTTGCTCTGTTGCCCTGGCTAGTGTGCAGTGGAGTCATCACAGTTCACTGTAACTTCAAACTTTTGGACTCAAGTTAGCCTCCTGAGTAGCTGGGACTATAGGCACACTCCACCGTGCCTGGCCAATTTTTCTATTTTTTGTAGGGACAAGGTCTCACTTTTGCTCAGGCTGGTCTTAAACTCCTGGCCTTAAGTGATCCTCCTGCCTTGGCCTCCCAGAGTGCTGGGATTAGAGGCATGAGCCACTATACCCAGCCACCTGCCAATTTCTTAATCTTAAAAATATAAAATCCATTAGTCATAGCTTCAAGTCATTTATTAGAGGCAGTGTTGGCAGGATTTTATAGTTGGTGTCTTCTGTTACTCTTTGAAAAATCTAACATTAACAACTGTATGATGGTAATAGTCTTGAAAATATTATCAACTAATTTAAAATGAATGAAATGTGAGAGAAGTTAATTGTCCAAGAACAGTAAGCAGGAGGTTTTATCTTATCTGTCTACTAAAAATAAAAGAGAAAACCAAATTCCTATAATGGTGTTGCACCCCAATTGTTTTTCTCTTTAACTAAATGCCTTATAGCAATAATGGCAATGTTAATAGTATTTAGTATTTTTTCTCTTAAAAGAGAGAAAATGTTTAGTCCCATGATTAAAATTAATGATGTTGCCAGAGATAAATATATTTTATTCTTCTTTCTTTTATTCTTTTTTTTTTTTTGAGACATAGTCTTAATCTGTTGCCCAGGCTAGAGTACCATGGTGTCAGCCTAGCTCACAGCAACCTTAAACTCCTGGGCTCAAGCGATCCTTCTGCCTCAGCCTCCTGAGTAGCTGGGACTACAGGCATGCGCCACCATACCCCGCTAATTTTTTTTCTATATATTTTTAGTTGGCCAATTAATTTCTTTCTATTTTTAGTAGAGACAGGGTCTCACTCTTGCTCAGGCTGGTTTTGAAATCCTGACCTTGAGCGATCCGCCCGCCTTGGCCTCCCAGAGTGCTAGGATTACAGCGTGAGCCACCGTGCCCAGCCCCTCTTTCTTATATTCAAAGTACTACAGGTTAAGTATCCGTAACCTAAATTCTGAAACTTTTTGAGCACTGACATGATTCTCAAAGGAAACTCATTGAAGCATTCAGATTTTCAGATTAGGGGTGTTTAACCAATAATTACAATGCACATAATTCCCAAATCTGAAACACTTCTGGTCCCATGCCTTTCAGATAAGATATACTCAACCTGTAGCTGAGCTGGTTCCAGATAAGATGGAGTAAGCATGTTCCACTGTGGCTTTCCCACTGTGAATGCATGTACCATTTATAGACTCACAAAAGAAAATAGTAGCAGGTAGATTCAGAAGATCTCTAGAATTTGAAGTACCACTAAACCAGTGATGAGTCTACCATTTTTCCTCACTGGTATCCCTCAAGCCAGAACTCAACACATTGGAAACCTGGAAGTGAGTATTCTATGTCCCCTTACATCCCACTCTCTAAGCAATCCCATGGTGGTGACAGTGTCAACTACTGGCAGTGGGACCCTGCATAAACCAAACTCTCAGAGAGAGGACACACTCTGCCTCTCTTCTCTCTCTCTTTTTTTTTTTTTGAGACAAAGTCTCACTCAGCCTCTCTTTTTTTTTTTTTTTTGAGACAAAGTCTCACTCAGCCACCCAGGGTAGAGTGCAGTGGCATCATCATAAACTCCTGGGCTCAAGTGGTCCTCCTTCAGCCTCCTGAGTAGCTGGGACTACAGGTACACACCACCACACCTGGCTAATTTTTACTATTTTTGGTAGAGATGAGGTCTTGCTCTTGCTCAGGCTATTCTCAAACTCCTGATCTCCAGTGATCCTCCCACCTTGGCCTCCCAGAGTGTCAGGGTTACAGGTGTGAGCCACCAAGCCTGGCCTCTCCCTCTCTTCAGTAGAGCTGTGATTCCAAAAGGGTGGAGCCAGTTCCCCTTGCTTTTTTTCTTGGTGTGTCCCTGGACATAGGCACAATGGCAAAAGTACACAAAGTAACTAAGGCCTCAGTCTTTCTGCCAGAGAATCAATAGAACCAAAAAGTATTGGGGAGATCACAGAGAGGAAGCAACTCGGTCACACAAAAGCAATATCATAAAGTTGTTCATGAACCCCTGGTTCACCCCCAAGTTTCACATGTGTATGGATCTGATGCATACCAAAGATTTTGAGAACTGAGCTAACAGACCACTACCCAGATCCCAGACTGGCGACTTGGAGATGTTCACATGGGATAGACCCACAGAGCATTGCAAAAGTTTGTTTTGAAAGTTGAACTGACATTGGAATCACAGCTCACTTCACAGAAGGCAGGTTGAAACTTGAGGCCTGAACCTAACAATGTTGCCTGCTAAATCAAACTAAAGCTTATAATCTCTGTGGGATTTAAACAAGACCCAGAGTTTAATAACAATATTCAAAATGTGAAGGATCCATAATTACTCAGCATACCAGGAAATGGGAACTCTTATAGGAAAAGAAAATCAACAAGATTCCAGCACTGAGCTGTCACAGTTGTTAGAATTATCTGACAAACATTAAAGCAGCTGTTATAAAAGTGCTCCAATAAGTAAACACGAACACTCTTGAAACCAATGGAAGAAAATCTCAGCAAAGACATAAAAGATATGGAAAAAGAACCAAATAGAAATTCGAGCACTGAAAAACAGTAACCAAAAAACATTTTTGCTTTTTTTGAGATGAGGCCTTGCTATATCACCCAGCCCAGTCTCAAACTCATGGGCTCAAATGATCTTCCTGCCTGAACCTCCCAAGTAGCTGGGACTACAGATGTGTGCTACCATGCCCTGCTAATTTATTTTTTAATTATTTTTAGAGACGAGGTCTTTGCTATGTTGCCCAGGCTGGTCTTGAACTCCTAGCCTTAAGTGATCCTACTGCCTCAGCCTCCTGAGTAGCTGGCATAATAGGCACAAGCCTGGCCTGGCCATTAACCAAGGTTTAAAATTCACTGAATAGTCTCTGGCAGAATGGAGGAAAGATTCTTCAGTTTTAGAAGTAGGGTGCTAAAACATCAATTGGAAGCTCTATGTGTGGTAGGTAGTAGCCTGGTTGCCCTCAGTGGAGGGTGGTCAAATAGGGAGGCAGCTGTTTTGTTATGGGACCCCTGGATATCATTATCTGTAGATCTTTTCTTTCGGACTGTTCATTTATGTCACAGACAAATCTTCCAGCTCCTGGCTGGGGGTTATTACCTGGAGACTGGTGTTCTGTGAACCCAGAGTGGGAAGGTGCTGAGAGTGGAACGGTGCTTTACTGTTTTCGGTTGGGTACATCCCTGTACCCATTCTACTTGTGCCTTGTGCTCCTGGGTTGGAAACCTCTCAATTCAGTTTCCAGAAAATAAAACCCTCGTCTGCAAGGTGAGGAGGGCCGGTCACTAGCCTGGGGCAAGGACAAGGATCAGGGGATATAACTTTTTATACAGACTTTAATTCTTTTCTTTTTTTAATATTTTAAAAATTGTGATGGCCAGGTGCAGTAGCTCACACCTATAACCCTAGCATCTGGGAGGCCGAGGCTGGAGGATCGTTCAAGGTCAGGAGTTCCAAACCAGTCTGAGCAAGAGCGAGACCCTATCTCTATTAAAAATAGAAATTAATTGGCCAACTAAAAATATATAGAAAAAAATTAGCCAGGCATGGTGCCACATGCCTGTAGTCCCAGCTACTCAGGAGGCTGAGGCAGAAGGATTGTTTGAGCCTAGGAGTTTGAGGTTGCTGTGAGCTAGGCTGACGCCACGGCATTCTAGCCCAGGCTGCAGAGTGAGACTCTGTCTCAACAACAAAAAGATATGCAATACATAAAATTTACCATCTTAACCATTTTTAACACATTAACTGCTATGTGAGTTGCATTTAACTCACACTGGTTTTGTGCCCAGGGCCTTGTGAAGCACATGTAACTCACACGTCTCTTCACCTTGGGAGCCACGTGAACTATTTTTCAAGTTGCATGTAACTCACACACAGAAAAAAATAAAAAATTTTTCCTTAAGTTAGAAAGGATCATTTTGTTTTCGATGTTTTTTTTTCTATCTTTATAACAAAACATCGTGGCACCAAGGGAAAAAAAAATTTTTTCTAGTGCAGCAGTCAATGTGTTAAGAGTTCATCTCAGTAGCATTAAGTATATTCTCTCTGTTGTGGAACCATCACCATCATCCATCTCCAGAACTGTTTTAATCTTGCAAAGCTGAAACGCTGCTCCACTAAACTACCTCCCCATTCCCCTCTCCCCTAGTCTCTGGCAACCACAGTTCCACTTTCTGTCTCCATGAATTTGACTCCTTTCTGTCTCCATGAATTTGGTGCCTCAGGTAAATGGCATCATACAGTGTTCACCTTTTTGTGACTGGCTTATTGCATTTAGCATAATATCTTCAAGGTTTGTCCATGTTGCATGTATCAGAATTTCTTCATTTTTAAGGTTAAATAATATTTCATTATAGAGATATAGTCTATTCTGTTTATTCTGTCATCTCTCAATTTACACTTGGGTTGCATTCACCTTTTGTCTATTGTAAATAATGTTGATGGGGCATGGGTATACAAATATCTCTTGGAGACACTGCTATCAATTCTTTTGGTTGTCACCCAGAGGTAGAATTGCTGGATCATATGGTGATTATATGCTAATTTTCTGAATAATCTCCATATTGTTTTGCATAGCAGCTTCATCATTTTACCTGCTCACTAAGAGTGCAGAAGGGTTCCATGTTCTCCACATCCTTACCAACACTTGATATTTTCTTTTGTTTTGATAGTAGCCATCCTAACGGGTATGAGGTGGTATTCATGGCGGTTTTGATTTGTATTTCCCTAATGATTAGTCATTTGAACATCTTTCCATGTATTTATTGGCCATTTGTATATCTTCTTTGGAAAATGTCTACTCGAGTCCTTTACCCATTTTTTAATCAGGTTGGCCTTTTTAAAAAAATTCTATTGATATATAATAGTTGTACATATTTATGGGATACATATGACATTTTGTTATAAGAATACAATGGGTAATGATCAAATCTGGGCAAGTTGGATATCTATCACTTCAAACATTTATCATTTCTTTGTGTTGGGAACACTCTAAATCTTCTATTTTGAAATATACAAGGACTTAAATTATTAACTATAGTCATCTTATTGTGCTACCAAACACTAGATAGGTTTTATTCCTTTGTACCCATTAACCAACCCCTCTGTGTCCCACCTCCCCACTACCCTCTCCAGCATCTCATAACCACTATTCTTTTCACTACCTACATGATGTCAATGTTTTAGCTCTCACATATGAGTGAGAACATGTGATATTTGTCTTTCTTTGCTTGGCTTATTTCACTTAACATAATGTCCCCTTCAGTTCCATCCATGTTGCTACAAATGACAGGATTTCATCCTTTTTTATGTCTAAAAAATATTCCATTTGTATATGTGCCACATTTTCTTTATCTAGTCTTCTGTTGATGGACACTTAGGTTGATTCCATGTTTTGGCTATTGTGTAATGCTGAAATAAACATGAGAATAGAGACATCTCTTCAGTATAATGATTTCCTTTCTTTTTGGTATATATCCAGCAATGAGACTGCTGGATCATATGTTAGTTCTATTTTTAGTTGGTTGAGGAACCTCCGAACTGTTTTCTATAGTGGTTGTACTAATTTACACTCCTACTAACAGTGTATAAGAGTTCTTCTTTCTCCACATCCTTGCTAGCATCTGTTATTTTCTGTCTTTTTGATAATAGCCACTTTAACTGGGGTGATATGATATCTCATTATTGTTTTGATTTGCTTTTCCCTGATGATTAGTGATGTTGACCATTTTTTCCATGTACCTGTTGGCCATTTATATATCTTCTTTTGAGAAATGTCTATTCTTTTGCCCATTTTAAAATCAAATTATTTGGGGTTTTTGCTATTGAGTTGTTGGAGCTTCTTATATATACTAGTTATTAATCCTCCCTTGTTGATGGATAGTTTGCAGATATTTTCTCCCATTCTGTAGGTTGTTTCTTTACTCTGATGATTTTTTCCTTTACTGTGCAGAAGCTTTTTAGTTTGATGTGATCTCATTTGCCAATTTTTGCTTTGGTTGCCTGTGCTTTTGTGTCTTACTCAAGAAATCTTTACCCAAACCAATGTCCTGAAGCGTTTCCCCAATGTTTTCTTTTAGTAGTTTCATGGTTTCAGGTCCTAAATTTAAGTCTTTAATCCATTTTGATTTTATTTGATTTGTGTGGGAGATAGAGGTTTAGTTTTATTCTTCTGCATGAGTATATTCAGTTTTCCCAGCACCATTTATTGAAGATACTGTCCTTTCCTCAATGTATGTTCTTGGCACTTTTGTCAAAAATGAATTGGCTGTAAATGCATGGATTTATTTTTCAGTCATCTATGCTGTTCCAATGGTCTATGGGTCTGTTTTTATGCCAGTACCATGCTGTTTTGGTTACTATAGCTTTGTAATATATTTTAAAGTCAGATAATGTGATGCCTACAGCTTTGTTCTTTTTGCTCAATATTGCTTTGCCTATTCTGTGTCTTTTGTGGTTCCATATGAATTTCAGGATTGTTTTTTTCGTTTTCGGGAAGAATGTTATTGGTAGTTTGATAGGGATTGCATTGAAACACCTGCACTTCTGAGCATACGAAGGGATGTCAGCGGGAATCAGGAGGTACCTAGGGGTGTTACCCAAGGTGAAGGGGCAGGTTTTCTAATGATGAGGGTCCCGGCCGCTGCCTACCGCTCTTGCAGAAGCCAGAAGAGCCCCAGCAACCACTGGCCTGGGCCTCAAGCTCCTTGCAAACGGGAGGAGATTTACTCAGTTCAGCGTCTACACCCCTAGTCCTCACCACGAAGACCTAAGCGTGCTTAAGACAACTTTGTTTTCAAATTGCCCAATCTGTCACGGACCAATACTTTGGAAAAATACAGTGACTTGCTAGAAAAATGAAATTAAAAAGACAAAGTTAGGGGAGCAAATTGCAGCAGGAGTTGCCAGCGCTCCTCTCTCCATTTCTGGACTCGGGCCCGCGGACCCCGAGCGGCGGTTTTTGCCCAGCCGAGGTGCAGCGTGCGGGAGGGGGAGAGGCTGTCCCAGGTCGCGCAGGTAACCTGGGGCGGAGGGCGCGGGGCCCTGCAGGCGGGAACGCCCCGCTCGGAGGCCGGGCCTGGGCGGGGCAGCGTCGGGGCGTCGGGAGACTCGCCGAGGAGGAGCCAGGGAGCCGGAGGGACCGCGCCGCCGCCGGAGCCTGCGAGCCGAGACCGTAAGCGCCGGGCGCCCAGGCCGCGCAGGCGGGTGCGGCTCCGCGGGCGGGGGCCGCGGGCGGGCGGGCGGCGGGGCCGGGCGGGCCGAGGGAAGGCGCCGCGGTCGGCCCGCGCCGCCCCGCCAGGACTGCAGTGGGACTTGCAGGCAGGCCACCCGGCGCCACCCTGGGCCGAGGGACTCACGTGCCCTCCGCTGGCGCACAGCCGTCCGGCCTGCAGTGCGCGCGGCCGCGGAGGAGCCGGCGCGGGTCCTGCGGGCCGAGCCGCACCACCCGGCAGGGGGTTCCTCCGGCCCGACGGCGTGGGCGGGCACGACAGGGCCTGGGCTTGCGGCCCCCGCAGCGCGCCGGTCCCCTTGCCTGGGTCTCCTGGCGAGCATTGCTCCCAGGGGTGTGTCTCGCTCCCACAGTGACATGCACTTGTTTGTCACCCAAGCCCTATGACCGATCGCATCTGTTAGTTGAGATGCACTTTCTTTTTTTTTTTTTTCTTTTTTTTTTTTCTTTTGGCATATTATGGGGGTACAGATTTTAAGGTTTCAATAAATGCCCATTTCCCCCTCCCCCAAAAGTCTGAGTCTCCATCATGACCATCCCCAGATGGTGCACATCTCACTCATTATGTATGTATATACCACCCCCCTCCCCCCTCCCCCCTGCCCAATACCCTATTACTGTAGTACCTATGTGTCCACTTAGGTGCTACTCAGTTAATACCAGTTTTCTGGAGAATATATCTGGTGCTGTTTCTCCATTCTTGGGATACTCACTTAGTAGTATGGGTTCCAGCTCTAACCAGGAAAATATAAGATGTGCTATATCACCATTGTTTCTTAGAGCTGATAGTACTCCATGGTATACATATACCACATTATTAATCCATTCTTGGATTGATGGGCACTTGGGCTGTTTCCACAGCCTGCAATTATGAATTGTGCTGCTATAAACATTCGAGTGCAGGTGTCTTTTTGTAGAGTGTCACTGGATCATTTGGGTAGATGCCCAGCAATGGGATTGCTGGATCAAATGGTAGATTCACTTGTATCGCTTTCCGGTATCTCCATATTGCTTTCCACAGAGGTTGAACTAGTTTGCAGTCCCACCAGCAGTGTAGGAGTGTTCCTCTCTCTCCGCAACCACGCCGCATTTATTGTTTGGAGATTTTTGATAAAGGCCATTCTCACTGGGGTTAAGTGATATCTCATTGTGGTTTTGATTTGCATTTCCCTGATGATTAGAGATGTTGAGCATTTCTTCATATGTTTGTTGGCCATTCTTCTGTCTTCTTTAGAAAAATTTCTGTTCAAGTCCTTTGCCCACTTTTTAATGGGGTTATTTGATTTTTTCTTCCTAATTTTCGTGAGTTCTAAGTATATTCTAGTTATCAGTCCCTTATCGGATGCATAGGATGCAAAAATTTTCTCCCATTCTGTAGGTTGTCTGTTTACTTTCATGACTATTTCTTTGGCTGGAGATGCACTTTCTTGTCATGGCTGCCGCCCCAGACCCCCTTTGCACCCCTGCTCTTCTCTCTGGAGCGGCCAGCCTGCTCAGCGCTCAGCGCGCACTCGGGAAGCTTCGGGTGAGGAGTTCACCATATACCAGGCCCTGGGAATGTGATCAGGCAGGGGCGGGAGGGGGGGTCCAGTAGTGTTGTAATCCTATTTTTTGTTTGTTTTTTCCCCCTTAGAGTTGCACCCCACCCCTACTCCCCACCTACCATTGTTTAAACTTCTGGATCCTTCCCCCTCCCTGGCAGCTCTGCGAGGGCCGGCTTGGGATGGGGGGAGGTGAGAGAGACCCAGCATTTGGCAAGTCAGCTGCCAGTACAATGCCTTCGCTGGGATTTATGAGCTCCTGTGGAAAATTCTTGAGGACATTGGGGTTCACGCCTGTTTCTGGGCCATTCTGCAGCCTACTCTCAGTGAAGCACGATTTTAAATAAACATTTCCAGGAAGCCACTCTGCTCCAGAAAGTAGCATTGTTTTCCGGTGGGATGGTTGCTCCCTTCAGGGAGTTGGGCTTGGCGGAAACTGGCCGGGGTGGGGATCTTTCACTGGCCCCACTTGGGCTGACTTAGCAGCAGAAACTCTGGGAATGTTCTGCAGCTTTTCTTTCCCAAATTTCCACATCTAGGAGGGCCATGGGATGACTTCCTTGCATTTCCCTGGGGGAAGCGTGGGCAGTGCTGCGGGACTGCGCACGCGCAGGCAGGCACAGGCCCGGCGGGAACTCGCCCTCTGGGGTTTGCAGTTCTGGGGGCAGGGGCTGGGTGGACACTAAACGAAATACAATTGTAAAATATAAAGTATGGTAGAGGATGAAGTGTGCTTTGGAGAAAATGAAGCATTAAAGGGGGAAGACAAGTGTCAGGTGGAAGGAGAAGGCCTCGTGGAGAGGTGACACTTACTAGACCCGAGGAGTTAGGGAGTGGCCATGCTGCTGCCTGGGTGACTGTGCACCAGGCTGAGGGACAAGTAAGTGCTAAGGCTCTGGAGGCAGGAGTGTCCCTGGCGTGGATGGCCTTTGCGAGTGTTTGCTGAGTGTGAGCACACTAAAAAAGCTGGTGTGAGTGCCCGCTGGAGAGCGCAGTCTGCAAGCCAGAGGACCCGAGTTTTCTGCTGCCATCTCCCCAGTCCCAGGAAAGCAAGGACCTTCCAGAGGCAACAGCTGCTCAGCAGGGCAGCTGCGGTGAACCTCGACTGTCTGCTACAACCCACGTGCTCTCTGACGGTCCCACGGCCTCACAGCTGTGCTGAGTGTGCTGGCTGGCCCACTGTAGGGGGGTGTCTGTGGGCTGCGCGGAACTGCTCTGTGGGCAGAGCGACCTCTAGAGAAAGGGCATCGTGGCCGCCAGAGGAGGTGGAGAGCCTCTTCCCACTCTCCTCTTGGGGTGCCCTGGTTCCTGCCTGATGTCTACATTGAGGACAACTGGAGCTCACAGGGTGCCCCGTGTCACCAGTGCACAGTGCCCCTTGTCCCATGGACATAAGAGCCAACATAACCAGCTCGGTGACTGCCCACCTGGCACCCCGACTCTTCTGTTCTGGCATCTGGCACAGGCAGGGACATGTGGATGCAGGGCTTTCCCAGAGACTCAAAAGACTGGAACACGCCTGGACATACACAAGAAAGGAGAGCCAAACGTGAGCCGGTCACCCCTGCTGAAGAAGTAGCGCAGGGTGTGTGCACTCGAGGCTAGAGTGGGCTCAGATAGAACAGGCAGGTAGTGATTTGAGGAGTATCTAGGATCTCATGCTCAAAACCCACCTCTTCTAGGGCTTTAAATCCCATCAGTAGCAATTCATTCCTGTGAGAGATCATACAGTGATGTAGAAAGAGGATTGGCCTAGAAAGAAGACCTGGCTCATGTCCCCTCCCTGGACGTCATTCCATAAAATGAGGAGGTTAGGCTGGCCATTCTGCAAGGCTCCTCGCAGCGCTAGCACGCGGTGAGGCTGTGGTCAAGTCCATCCGGAGGGATGTGCGGGAAGGGAATCTGTAGAGGGAAACGGTCTGTGCTGACAGGGCCTTTGTGGGCCCTGCAGCCTGTGCAGGGTCCACTGGGGAACTTCCAGTAAAGCATAGCGGGACGAAGCCGCACACAGAGGTCAGGGGCCTGGGGCCAAAGTGGCAGGGTCACTGCCCAGCTCAGCTGGCCTCCTGGGGTCATCTGTGGGGTGCCTGTGGGTGGTTCTTGACCCAGACCTGGCGGCTTGGGAACAGAGTCTCCAGGGGGCTGTGTGGGTACGGTGGGGAGGCCGGGGCAGGGAGAGGGCACCCCAGCAGTTCTAAGAGGGAACCAAAGCTTACCCAAGGATCCAATCACCTGCCTCGCCTGAGGAGAGAGGAGACGGTGGGTGCTCCAGGAAGAGCTCCCTCTAGCCAAGCAAAGGCCTGCGCAATGCCGTCCTCGGTTATATAACTAAACACACTCGGTTGTGCAAACAAATTCCCACTGAGCAGCTTCCTCCACCCTCGAGGCTTATTTACTGTCCTGAGGGAAGTCACAGTTCACCCTTTCTCACCCGAGCTGTAACTCCTGCAGTCTGGCCTGCCAGGCTCCATCAGGTCGTCCAGAGACCTGGGCGGAGTCGTGGTGCCCCAGCTGGTCTTTCCAGACCATAGTGACAAGGGCAGCTCGGGGTAGGCTGACTCTCTTACTAACCCTTTGGGGGGAAGTGGCAGGACCCACTTGCCGGGCCAGGTTGTCCCTGTGAGGAAGCAGAGCAGACCCAGCAGACACAGCCAGTCACCGGTAGGGGCACAGTCACCAGGGGAGGGAAGCGGCCCTGCTCTCTCCTGGCCGTGTGCCCCACGGAGCCAGGTCTTGCAGCCCCTGCCAGGAAGGCTGTTCTCAGGGTTGCAGTGATACCCTGTCAAGCTGGAACATCTTAATTTCAGAGTTACCCTCAGGACTCTGGATTGAACTTCAGAAGTATTTTTAGTGTTTTGGGACTTTTTATTCCTTTTTGTAACCTTGGCATTGCCATAAGATAAACACCGCCAAGGTCAAACAACCCAGCGTCTTCCTGGGAACTCTGCCGGGTGGCCTTGGCGCTGCTCCCTGGGAAGCACTCACAGCGACTCGGCTTCCTGTGCTCTGCCTTACACACTATTCAGGAAGCTTCGAGACCGCAGAGCACGTTGCTGAGGGAGGGAAGGAGGTGCAGAGAGCAGTTAATGGTGTAATGTGTGGCGCTGCTATTGTCCCCTGGAGTAGGAGCCTGTCCCTGCCGAGGATGGAAAGGCCTCCGTGGAGCGGGGAACTGCCTTCTGCTTGGGGTTTTCGCTGGTAATTTAGAACCAGTGGGAAACTCACAGCTCTTATTTTAATTGGCAGAACGTGAGACGGAACAGGGCATAAGAACAGGAACCCTGCGATGCGGAGAGCGCCTTGACCTTCTTGCATTATGCAACGTGAAACGTGCACGGAGGGTCAGAAGGTCGTGTAAATGAGTTTGCGTGGCCTTTAAAGACTGCGGCCGGCCATGCCCTCTCTGAAGGTGCGAGGGCCAGCCAGCCCAGCCATGTGGACCTTCCCTAACCCCCATCCAGACCTTCCAGAGCAGGTAGGGCGACCGAGGCCTGGAGAAGTGGAGCCACTGGCCTAGGCTGCAGCGCTGGAAAGTGGCAGGCCTGGTGCGGAGCCGGCGGGGAGTGCCTCACCACCAGCCGCTGCTCCTGAACCTCGTTTTCGTTCCAGAGCCAACTGCACACCGTGTTCTTTCTTTCCGTCCAGACAAACAGCTAGAGCGGGGGTGGAGGGAATTCTCCGAGGGAGGTGGTGACATGCCCTTCGTCCAGGGCCCAGGACAGCTCCCCCAGCCCCAAGAAGACTGTCCTCCCATGCTGTTTTTACTTCCTTTTACTCCCCTTTGTTTTGCCTACAAACTATACTTTTCCTTTCCCCTTGGTTTCTGTCCCAGGGCTTGGCTCCTCCGCTCTGCACAGAGATAAACAAGGCCCCTGGCCCAGGCAGTGCTCTCCTCAGCCCAGCCCGCTACGTCCGGCCTCCCCACCCTGAGTCCCTGTGGGGCCCTGGGCTTCAGGAACAATGGCTGAGGGTAGAGTGCACCCGTGGGATTCCCTCCAGAGTTTGCAGCCATGCCTCCCGGGCCGGCCGGCCACCCAGAGCGGTCTCTGCTGGAGTGAGCGAGGCTGGGAGCTGGGAGCTGGAATCGCCATTGGCAGCCACTGCGAGCCCCTGGCTTGGCAGCTGCCAACAGGGACTTAGCAGCAGGCACTCTCCCAGTCGGCTGCTGTGGCAGGCGGCCCTGGGATGGGAGGGAAGCCATCTGTTTTTCCTCTTCCACTGTATGTTCCCTTTGCCTTTCCCCAGGGAGGAGCAGAGAGGCTGGGGTGCAGGGGAGGGCGGGGGAAGGGGGCCAGGCCTGAGGAAGCGCACAGACCCTCCAAGTCCGCACGACTCTCTGGTGGGCATCTGAGGGGCACACAGTGCCATCATTTCCAAAGCAGCATGCTGCTGCACGTCTGGGCCACTGTCAGGGAAGTGTGCAGTGCACATGCAGCGAGAACCAGGCCTGCCCAGCCCTGGGGGGCTGTCCACGCGCTTGGCCTTTGCTCTGGAAAAACACCGGGTAGGGCATTCTGCCCAGTAGTGCGCTTAGCCACGGCCGCACATCCGGGGAAGTGCTGAGTCATAGTTAGCTAGCACCTTACTGCGATTTTAGGAGCATTTTCTGACCATGAAGTTCTGACCGCTTGCCGGGTCTGAGGGGGGCAGTCTCCGTGGGCAGGCTGGCAGGCTGCCCCTCCTCGAGCGCAGCGCGCTCCTGAGTCTGACTGTATGTTTAGATCCCTAACCCTGATAATTGCAGCACGCTTGGAATACTGGCTCCTCAGTGCCACTTGCCACCTACTCAACCCTTTTTTCTGAATCTTATGGCCCACCTCTACACACTAGGCTAAGAAGTAAGTTATATATTGTTCCTCGAGGAGAATTCAGCCATCTTTTTGCTCAAAAGTTCTGATAATTTTCTATGCTGTCATTCAAAGTATGTTGAAATTCATTCTTTAATTCAGTAAGTGTTTACTGAGCATCCAGTGAATGCCAGGCCCTGGGGACCCAGAGGACATGCAGGCCTGGGCAGGACCCTCCAGGAGCTTACAGCCAGCAGGGGAGTCCCTCATCACATAGTCACACAGACAAATGTGACGGTGATGAGGGCCAGGACGGAGAGGTGCGCCGTGCTGGAAGAGGTCAGGGGAAGCTGCCCAGAGAAGGGGCACTAGATCCGAAATCTGAAGGAAGAGTAGAAGTTAAGGAGTTGAGAAGGGGAAGGAAGAGCTTTGCAGACAGAGGGAACAGCCTTCACAAAGCCCTGCTGTAGGACGGAGCATGGTGAACACCAAGAACTGAAAGGCAGGGTTGGGGCTGGGACCTTGGGAGAGGTAGGTAGGTAGTTGATCACAGGCCTAAAGGCCACATTACCCAGTGTTGCTTTGTCCAAGCACAGTGGGAAGCTCTGTAAAGGGTTAACCAGGATGTGACATAGTCAGATTTGCATTTCCAAAGGATCAGGAGGGCTGCAGAAGGACCAGAGTGTTGGTGGGGAACAGGTGTGAGTGGACTGGGCAGGGGGCTTTGTAGTCATCCAGGGGAGTGACCACAGGAACCGGACCAGGTTGTGGTGGTAGAGATGGATTTAAGACGTATTTTGATTTTTTAATTTTTTTTTTTTTTTTTTTTTTTTTTTTCTAGAGTGAGTGCCGTGGCGTCAGCCTAGCTCACAGCAACCTCAAACTCCTGGGCTCGAGTGATCCTTCTGCCTCAGCCTCCCGGGTAGCTGGGACTACAGGCATGCGCCACCATGCCCGGCTAAGGACGTATTTTGGAAGCAGAGCTGCCAGAACTTGCTGATAGGTGTGGGTGGCGTGAGGGAGAGGGGTTCAAGGACATCGCCTGAGTTTCTGGCTTGGCAGTGGAAGGATAGGTGGTGCCGCTTACTGTGAAAGGGAACCCCGGGATAAGACCAAGTTTAGGGGGACAGGTCACAGTGCAATTTCAGATGCACAAGAGAAGGTTTTGACACAAGTTACTGTCTGGGCCACAGGTAGCTCTGCCCAAATATACTTAGAGCTCTTTGTCCACACCTAATCACTCTGTCATTCTTAGCTTCAAGGGGGGCCAAGAAATGTATTGTTTAGCTGGGCTTCTCCAACTAAAATTAAAATATCCGTTGCTAAGGAAGAAGAGAAGGTTGCAGGCGTCCGCGCGCCGTCCGGGTGTGACAGCGTGTTCGCTGCAGTCAGCAGCTCGATGATGGCAGCTGGGGCGAAATGTAGGATTCTGAGTAATCTCCTGTCTGGGCCACCTTTTCCTCACGCAACCAGGGAATCCTCACATCCCCAAGTATATTTCCTTACCTCCCTTCTCTCAGTATGTAATTTACAGAAGGGTTATCTGAGTTGCAAACATGATTTCTAAGTTAAAACTCCTGGGTCACCTTCATCACAATGAAACAGTTTTTTGTTTTTTGAGACAGAGTCTCACTCTGTTGCCCGGGCTAGAGTGAGTGCCGTGGCGTCAGCCTAGCTCACAGCAACCTCACACTCCTGGGCTCAAGCAATCCTCCTGCCTCAGCCTCCCGAGTAGCTGGGACTACAGGCATGCGCCACCATGCCCGGCTAATTTTTTCTATATATATTAGTTGGCCAATTAATTTCTTTCTATTTATAGTAGAGACGGGTCTTGCTCTTTCTCAGACTGGTTTCGAACTCCTGAACTTATGGAATCCGCCTGCCTCGGCCTCCCAGAGTGCTAGGATTACAGGCATGAGCCACCGCGCCCAGTCATGATGAAACAATTTACAAAAGAGATTACCATCTAGGACAGTAATAAATGAAACAAGTACACTCTGAAGTTTGGAATCATTAACTCTTAACCTGAAAGACCCAACTGGATTCTTGTGGTTCTTTGTTTAAACCATACACTTGATTTCCATGCCTTTGCACATATCCTCTTGTCTGCCTGAATTGTTTTCATCCCACCATTATTTTCTGCCTGGTAAAGTAATCTCCTGTTCATACTTAAAAACCCTGCTCAATGACTTTAAAACCCTGCTCAGTGAAACCTTTCTGGCAGACTAACCTCTCTCACTTTTGCACACTTCTCTTCCATCTGTGTACGTATATTATTGTATCTGTCACTAGACGGGTGTTTGTGACCTGTTTGTCCTGCTAGAGCATGAGCTCGGTGCAGGGCTGGATGTTATTCTCTGTGCCTGCACAGTGCCTGGCCCGTAGTCACACATAGTGTTGCTGAACCAATCTCTAGTCCAAAAGGATGTTTATATTTATTTCCAAGGCACTAATCTAAATCTCTTATTTACTTTTAAAATAAATAAACAAATAACTTCTTGGTACTTTACAGACAAAATTGAAGTAACAGAACAAGAGTTCACTTAAGCTTTAAGTATCCATCTTAAGATGTACTGTGTGTTTTAAAACATGTATTTTTACCTCAAGTGTAACAGAAATATTGAGTCCAGTTAAATTATTAAACTGATTTACCTTTTAACAATACCAGAGAACAAAGTACCTACTCACTTTGACCTCCTATATTTAAAATTGTCCTTTATAAGTCAGACCCAGAAAGATGAAACAAAAATAAACTAATAAATTGCTCCACTTGTGTTATTAATCAATCTTTTAAAGGTAAAGGTCACCAGATTGCAAGTAGGTTGTGCTGATTTACAACAAAAACTGCATTTTCCTTACCAAGCAAGTGAATCATTTTGTTGAGAAGGGTACCCTGGCTTCCAGAACAAATGCCTTCATTCTGAAAGGCTTCTCCTCCTACCCACCCTCCCCTCCTAACTCTCAGCACAGTACTTTGTCAGTGTTCTGGAAAAGTGTACTACAAAACAGAAAAACCTAATCAGATAAAATACCTTTCTGGAACTTTTGGGGCGGGTCAGTTAAGCTCTGATAAATAGCATAACAAAGCAGGCACTGTCGTCTTGGATTGTTTTGCTGCTGAATTTTTCATGGTGTCTCCTAAACCTTGACGTTTTGAAGCCGTTAAGGTGTTTTCTGCACCAGCAGGAGCTGGCCACACGGAAGAGGCAAATGCTGCTCTCCTTGGAAAGGCGAAGCCTTCGCTGACAGAATTCTGTCCCCTAATGCTGAGAACGTAGCTTCTCAGAACAGACAGGAAAGGGGAGTGGAGACTCCCAGGGACGTCTTGCACCACACGCCAGCCAGATCCGCACATGGCCGTGGCTTTCCTTCACCCTCCCCAGCGGCGCCCTTGCTGCAGGCACACGGGAGGACAGCAGTGTACTGTAAACTCTAAGGCGTCCTGTGCCATGCACACCCCCACGTCCAGCCTGTTCAGGTGCACACTGGCTGTGGCAGGACCCTGGAGTATGGACTAAATACCGTGTTTCCCTGAAAATAAGACAGGGTCATATATTTATTTTTCCTCAAGAAGACACCCAAGGGCTTATTTTCAGATGATGAGTTATCTTCCCCTCAAAGCCTCAGCTTGCACACGCACAGGATGGCCGGGACCTGACGGGGGGGAGCGGCCTTGTTGGTGGGGCTGCCCGCACCTTGCCGGTCACCTCTGGGATAGTAGCTGTCACAATGGGGCAGATGAGAAGCCCTGCTCGTCTTCTTTACCGCTCTGCGACGAAATGCATGGGTCGTGCAGATGCACTGCGTAGCCACGCCCGTCACTAGGGCTTATTTTCGGGGTGGGGCTTCTATTGCGCAAATGCTCAGAAATCCTGCTAGGCTTATTTTATGAGTAGGTCTTATTTTCGGGGAAACACGGTAATCTAACAGGGACAGGGGCTCCTATGGGGTCTCTAACAACAGTAAGATTCTGCACAGCAATAGGGGATTTAGGGGAAGGGCGAGGAACACATGTTCACTGCACACCTGCTTCAAACCAGGCCGTCTACACAACAGCTCGTAAGGTAACGTCATTGTCCCCATTTTACAGATGAGGCCAGAAACATTCAGAGAGGGCTAACCTGCCCAGAGCGCCTCCACAGGTAAACGTTGGGGCTGGCATTTGAACTACCCGAAGAGGAAAGCAAGCTAGAAGCCCCCTTACTGTAAATTCTAAGTAGTTCCAGTTCTTAAAATCAAAGGTTGTCCGAGTTGCTGTTTCGGGAGTGCCATGGAATGGGGGTTCTGCAGGAAAGCCAGACTGGCTCCTCAAATGGTGTTGCCCACATGGGCCACCACACTTCCCCAGATTCCCAGGCACTTGCCTTTTACTGACATGCGGTGGCCTGGGAGATAACGTCTTTCCCGGACCCAAAGATAAAGTCGGCCCCCCTGCACCCCACCTTTTGCAGGAATTACCCTGGGTGACTCCTGAACCAGAGGGGTGTGGGCACAGTTGAAGGGCACCATGCTGGCTGTGGGGAGGCTGTGACTGTCACTGCGGCTCGTAGTGGAGCTTTCCTGCCGGGACTGCTCAGTGACCCCAAATCGCATCGGCGCTCTTCAGCTCCACCTTGTCCGGCTGGGCTACATACGAACCTGTCCCCTTTCTGCACATGATAGTCACTGGGGGGCTTTGAAAACTATGCGTGCTTCCGCCCCAGTTCTGATGGCTGTCATTAAAGATCAGTTTTGCTTGTCCTTGTCCTTTATGTGAACGGAACCATGAGGTCTGCGCTCTTTTGTGTCTGGCCTCTTGTGCGCAGCACTGCTCGTGTGATGCAGCCATGCTGTCATGTGTCGTCGATTATTCATTCGTTTTTTGTGGGGAGGGACAGGGCCTCACTCTGTCACCCAGGCTAGAGTATGGCGCATCATCGTAGTTCACTGCAGCCTCCGACTCCAGGGAACTTGCTCGTTCCTGTTGCGCAGTGTTCCACGGTGCGAACACGCCGTCTGCTGTTGACGGGCATTTGGGTTGTTTCTGGTGTTGCTGTGAACATTCTATGTTGTGACTTCTGGTAGACGTGGGCACGTTTCAGTTGGGTCCACACCTAGCTGTGGAATTGCTGAGTCACAGAGTGTGTATGTGTCGGGTTTTAGCGGGCATGCCAGGCAGTTTTCCGGAGTGTCTGTATGAAAATCTCCTGCGACACTGAGATTGATCCTGTTTCTCCCTAGGAATGGTACCTCGCCTCCAGTTTAAATGGTACCCTGCGCACACCCCTTCCACCCTAAAGGGAGATGTCTTACCTGGGTCCTTGTGGCTAGACTGAGGCCCACCGGCCTGAGGCAGCAAAACCGAAATCCCGGCCACCCAGTTCCAGTTTGTGACGGTGCAGACAGCGAGCACCTGTGTGTACTGAGCACTGTGCTCGGAGCAGTGGGGGAGAGAGGAGACGGAAGGCTGCGGCCGGCCGGCAGAGGGGAAGGTTGGGAAAGGCACCTGCAGGGCAGGCGATGTGAGAGCCGCAGTACCGCTGCCCGGCTTCTTGCTGAGCTCTCAGATGTCCCCTGCCCCTGCCGTCCTGTCACGCGCTGGCAGCAAGCAGCCCTGTGTGGACCCATGGCAGCCAGCCAGGGGAGCAACGGGAAGATGCCAGTAACCCCAGCGACCTTGAGCAGAGTCATTTAGTCCCCTAAGCCCCAGCTGCTCTGTCTTTGTCACGGGGGGCCTGGCTGTTCCAGAATTCAAGCCTGTGATTTGTCAAACATCTTTTATAAACAAGGCAGAGGGGATGTAGGTCGGAAAAGGACGTAATCCCCACGTTCAAGGCGCACACGGTTTCATTGCGCAGGGAAACCGTCCCCAGCAGTGGCCTGGGGACGCGTGCAGAGGGGCCGTGGCACCTGGGTTGAATCCTGCTGCTCGCCCCCACCCGCTAGCAGCTTGACCTCGGACAAGAGATTCAGCCTTAGTTTTCTCGCCTGTAAACCGGGGATATTGTAAGGGTCGGATGAGTTAAAGGACACAAAGTGCTCAGAGCAGTGCCCCGAGGAAGCCTCCCTGACGGTGGCCTGTCCCCCTTGGACGCGAGCCCACGCAGGGCAGGGGAAGATGGAGGGTGTCCCAGGCTCTGGAGGTCTGTTTGGCGGGGAGAGAAAGCTGCCCAGTGTGGCCGCAGTTAGGCCCCAGAGCGTGTCTGGCGGGGAGTGTAGACGAGAGCTCGCAGGCAGTGAGGGAGGTCATGAGAGCTCCGTGTGCCCCTCCTGGGAAAAGAGAGCTGGTAAAACGTGAGGTTGGGCTACTGAGCTTTTCGCAGGCCTGGCTGGGGGACAGCAGGCACCGCATTTATTTCACATTTCTGGTGGGAGCCTGCACCCCGCGAGTCCAGGCCGTGGCATCCACCCTCCCCATGGGGCATCCGACTTGGGCATCCGGCTTCCTGTGTGGGGCCAGCTCGCCGTCTGTGGGCAGAGAGAGGCTCTGGGAGTCTGGGAGGTGCAGCTGTCCCTGCCTTTCCTCTTGATCCTGCTGAAAGGCCACAGTCCTCGTGCCCCAGGCACAAGCGTCCGCCCAACAGCTGTCCGTTCAGCCCGCGTCTGCCGGAGCAGAGCTGCGGCCCTGGCACACGCCGGGGTGCAGGAGCGACAGCCCAGCCTTCCCGGGGCTTGTCATGCTCCAGTCTAGAGCAGGGCTTCTCCAGGCGTGGCCCCAGACCCGCAGCTCCAGCGACACCTGGGAACTTGCTAGAAATGGAGATTCTCTGGCCACACAGGACTCCTGAATCAGAACCTCCGGGTTTAACAAGCTCCCCGGTGACTCTGACTCACCTGAAAGTCGAGCCCCCAATCTAGAGCACTGGTTCTCAAGCGAGGGCAGCCTCCCGCGCAGGGGGTACTGGGCAACGTCTGGAGGCGTTTCCGGTGGTCAGAACGGGGAGGGAGGGCACACTGGCGTGCGGTGGGTGCAGGCCAGGGGTGCGGCGAAGCTCCCCGTGCACAGGACGCGACGGAGAATTGCGCATCCAAAATGTCAGGTGCGGGGTGAGAGACCCGGCCTAGAGCAGGGATGATGGAGGACAAGGAGTACAGTGACTCCTTTTCCCTTCATTCCGGGTATCCCGCCCCTGGCTGCGCGGCCCAGGGCGAGTCCCTCTCGGTTTCCCAGCTGTGAAGTGAGGAGTTTGGCCCCGACGCTGCTGGGTTCTTTCCAGCTTCCATGTGTGGTGGCTCGGCCTGCTCACTGCTCGCCCGGGGCAGGGCTGGTGCAGCCCTCCTCTTCCTGGGTGATGCTCCGGGGGGTGCTGGCAGGGCCATCATAGTGCCCCTTGTCCTGGGTTCTCTTTGCTCAGGTGGCACCCGGGCACCGATCTCTTCAGCGCTGTCTGGGGTCAGCGTGGTTCGGCGTGCTGTGCGAAGTCCAGGGCAGATAACCGCGCTGCGCACACACCGGACCAGCTGAGTCGGCAGGTCTGAGCTCTGAAAGGGCTGCAGGGGCGGGGACGGTGCTTGCAGTCCCCTGCCTGTCCCAGAGGCGCCTAGCCGTCCCTGGGTGGGGAGCTCCGCAGCTCTGCTCCCGAGGCGGCGACTGCGGGCGAGAACAGGCAGCCCTGGGGGGCGGTGAGAGCACTGGGATCGGTCCGCACAGAAAGGGGAAAATTGGTCATTTATATCCCAGAGGGAAGTGACGACGCTGTCTCTGTGTTGAAGTCAGGTAAGGAGGGTGGCTTGTCAGCTCACCTGGACGGTGGAGCGCTCTTAATTGCTCACTGTGCTCGCAGCTCCCTTGATGTCGTGCAGAGTCTGTCTTATCTGCTTCCAGCACGCACGCAGCTGGCATAGATGGCGGGGTGCCTGGCCGTGCCCGGGCACTGCCTGGGGCTCGGGTGGTGACTGGGAGGGACACGGTCCCCGCCTTCCCGAGCTCCGGTTCACTGTGGTGGGGTCTGCCTGCCGGGTGAGCTGTGCCCATCTGCTCCTGCTGTTGGGCAGCTCTGCCCTCTGCCTTGCGCCTCCTCCCACACGCTCCACATGTGCCCTCTGTCCCTAACCCTAGTCCTGCCTTCCATACCATCTTCTCAAAGGCCAGGGTTTCGTGCCAGGGAGATAGGGTCTTTCTAGAAATGGAAGAGCCTGTGTACGTTTTCTTCTCTGAATACCTTAGAGCATTCATCCCCAGCTGTCCCTTGCTTCATGTTAACTGTGGGAGTGCTGGTCCTGGCCACCCATCTGGTCAGCCGACACGCACAGGGGACTTGGGGCAGGCACTCTTGTGCTGGGCATTGAAACATGAGAGCCACGGCTTGCCTTGGCTGGAGACACAGTGCACGCCCACACCCCATGCTGTGTCCCCCGTGCGTCGCAGACCTTCGGTAAACGTGGAGACTTTGGGCCACTTCAGAGTTTCACAGCCCGATGAGGACGCTGTGTTGGAAGTTCAGAGGTGGGTACGCTGGGTGTGGGCTCCAGGGAGAAGGCTGCAGGGGCTTCTAAGACGTGCGCTGCTGACTTTGAGAGATGGGAGACCGGGCTGCCTCCCTTGAAAGCTGCCGTGGCGATGTCGGCGTGGGGTGCTGGGGGCTCTGGTCCGGGGGAGGGCCCGGCATGCAGGAGGCTGAGTCTGAGCGGCATCAGGGCCTGGAGGTGGACGGAGGTGGAGGAAGAATCAGAGACGGCTCCAGAGACTGAGCGTGGAAGCTGGGCAGACAGGATTACTGAGCGGTTGTCCTCACTGGGTTTCTGCCGGGCTGTGGGACGGGGGTGGGAACCGTCACACACCCCTGCCCGTCTCTGTTGCGGAGCTCCTTTGCTGGACCACTGTGGACGCGCATTTCCAGCACGGCTCTGGTGGCCCAGTTCTCAGCTTAGAGGTGCAGGCTCTATCTCCCCAGGTAGAGGGCAGTGGTGTCATCCTAGCTCTCTGTGACCTTAGACTCCTAGGCTCAAGCAATCCTCCTGCCTCGGCCTCCCAGAGTGCTAGGATTACAGGCGTGAGCCACCTCGCCCGGCCAAGGAGCAGCTCTTGACGGGAGCAAACCTGCAGCAGAGTCCCCAACATCTAACACGTAGCAAAGGGAGGTACACATGGCCCTCCTCCGGCTGTGGGTTTTGGAGACGAAGTCAGGGCTGGTGCTGGGGAGTGGTCTGCTGGGGCCTCGGCTCAGACAGGATGCCCTCTCGTCCTCGGCTGCCCGTGCTTGTGGCAGGGCAGAGCGCACACACGAGCGATCTGTGGGTCCGTCCCTGGGAACAGGCGAGGCGGGTGTTAGGCAGCAGCGCTGGCTGGTGACTCCCTGATACTGCCTTGCTGAGACTAAGCCCTTCCCTCTCAGAAAAACAGACGTGGGCGCCAGACCCATGGGGATCAAAACAGACGAGTTCATGTGAAACGTAACAGGCCGTCCATCTCTAGAGACAGAAAGTGGACTAGCGGCTGCATGGGGCCCTGGCGAGGAGAGGGGTGAGGAGTGATAGCTACGGGGCACAGGGTTTCTCTCTGTGCTGAGGAAAATGTCCTCACGCTGGCTGTGGTGCTGGCTGCACAACTCCGTGAATACCCCCAAAACCACTGGATTGCACACTTTGCATGGGTGGATTGTGTGGCGTGTGGATTGTATTTCAATAAAGCCTCACAGGCACAGCTAAGATGCGTGGCTGTGGTTGGGCTCCTTCGCGCTGAGCTTGACCTCCCAGCACTGCGGGCCCCCCCTGCCCCTTTGGGGACCCTGGGCACAGGCCCTCCCCAAGAGAAGCAGAGCTCCCTCCGCCCAGGAAAGCCGCTCCGCCTCCTGTGGAGGAGCCTTCCAGCAGCCCCGTGCAGAAGGCCCGTGCAGAACACGGGGCCTCAGAAATGCAGCCCCACCCCCCACCCGGCGCCGTGCAGACGCCCCCCCGAGTTCCTACGGTCCCAGTCTGAGTGATGGATTCCCAGGCTTAGTAGGATTGTGGGTGATTTTGTCTCCTTTTCTATTGCTTTCCAATTTTTCTATGCCATATATATATACATTTAGGTCAGATGTAAATAAAATCAGGGATTGGGAGGGAGAGGTTGGGAACCGGAGTCTCTGCCGGGTGTGCAGGCCTGGCTAAGTGGTCTCTGTGGCTCACGGCCTGTCCCTCATCTTGCAGGAGCCATGTGGCTGGAAATTCTGCTCGCCTCTGTGCTGGGCTTTGTCATCTACTGGTTCATCTCCCGGGACAAGGAGGAAACTCTGCCACTCGAAGATGGGTGGTGGGGACCGGGTGCGAAGCCTGCTGCCAGGGAGGACGAGAGCATCCGCCCCTTCAAGGTGGAAACGTCGGATGAGGAGATCAAGGTAAGACACCTGGTTCCAGGCACGGCTGGGCGGGCAGGCGGGGAAGCCCTTCTGTGGTTTCTCTGAGCCTAGGGTTGGATCTTAGACTGGGATGGGGGCAGGACGTGGGCTCAGGATGTGGGCCCTCTTGGGAGTTTTCCAGTCCGCCCTGCCTCCACTGGGCAGGTGCAGGTTACTCCAGAGAGCGGTGCCCAACTCACACACGCTGTCCCTCCCTTTTCCCCTATCCAAGGCCCAGCAGGCCCCAGTTATACGCATCAGAGGCCACAGAAATCAGCCCAGCCTTCTAGCCTGATACATGCCCATTAGACTTGCACCCTCTCTCCTGGTCTGTAGTTTTATCCCATCTGAGTTATAATGTGTCATTCAGTAATGTCCAACAGGGGTCTGCAAACCATGGCCTGAAGATCAAAGGTACCTCTGCCACCTGTCTTGCATAGCTCCCATCCCCAAAATGGTTTTTACATTCTTAAATGGTTAGGAAAAAAAATCAAAAGAATAGTAATATTTAATGACATGTGAAAATTATATGCCATTCACATTTCAGTTCCATAAATACAGCTTTATTGGAACACAGCCATGCCCATTCATCTGTGTATTACCTGTGGCTGCTTTCTCATTATTTTGCAGCTAGAAAAGTCTAGAATATTTATTCTCTGGCCCTTTATAGAAAAAGTTTGCTGACCTCCGCTATATACAAGCCTTGATAAATTAAAGATGAATATTGTTTATACATTTAAAAAATGAGAGATGGGCAGGGTGAGGTGGCTGAGGCCTATAATCCTAGCACTCTGGGAGGCCGAGGCGGGAGGATCACCTGAGGTCAGGGGTTTGAGACCAGCCTGAGCAAGAGCAAGACCCTGTCTCTACCAAAAATAGAAAGAAATTAGTCAGACAGCTAAAAAACTAAAACTAGAAAAAATTAGCCGGGCGTGGTGGCGCACACCTGTAGTCCCAGCTACTCGGGAGGCTGAGGCAGGAGGATTGCTTGAGCCCAGGAGTTTGAGGTTGCTGTGAGCTAGGCTGATGCCACAGCACTCTAGTCCAGGCAGCAGAGTGAGACTGTCTTTGAAAAAAAAAGAAAATCTGAAGTCTACAGTGAAGATCATGTAGGCTGAGGGAGTAGCCAATGATGAGGGAAACCACTTTGCCCTGCTATAGCGCAGTGTCTTGTGGCTGCAGAGTTTGCTCTCTTTTTCTGGAAACAAACTTTGTCATGTGCTCTGCCTCACCACCCGTCTCTCCTTGCGGTCCCACATTTCGGCCCAGGACGTACACCAGAGGATTGATAAGTTCCGTCTAACCCCACCTTTGGAAGACAGTCGCTTCCACTATGGCTTCAATGCCACCTATCTGAAGAAAATTACCTCCTACTGGCGGAATGAATTTGACTGGAAGAAGCAGGTGGATATTCTCAACAGATACCCTCACTTCAAGACTAAGATTGAAGGTATGTTTTTAGAACACCAGCCAGAGAGGGAGGCATGTCATGGGAACAGCCTTCTTGCGTGATGTGGCTTCCGGTCAGACCAAGGGGAGGAGACGCAGAGTCCAGTTGCAGGTTATTGAGATGTATTCATAAACTGTAACCTTACCAGAATGCAAAAATAGTGCAGTCCCCACAAACTCATCGGTCTTTAGAGCTACACAGGAAACATATAAGTCATTTAAAAATTGAAGAGTTACAGCATCGCATCCCGGGGTGTGGCAATCTTTGAAGGAAGGATGGAGTGAGATTTAGACCTGGGCATGGGCTCGGCCGGCTCGACCTGTCCGTGAGGCCTTGGAGTCCTAGGCGCTGTGACTGTCCAAAGATGCTCAGCCTGTTAGTCAAGATCCGGTGAAAAACTGTGCTGTCTGTCTGCAGCTGCATCACAGGTTGCCACCAACCTCACCAGCAAGAGAAGGTGTCTTTCAGAATTTTCTGGGAAGGTAACCCTATGGTCATTTGGAAGGAGCTAACAATTTCCTTAGTAGAAAAGTATTTTTTAGTCCCAGAAAGATTTAGAATCAAACATGGAAATGTTTAAAAGACTCAAATCCATACTGTTAATTTTAAAAATTTCATTTATTATATTTTTAATTGTAGTAACATACATGTTAAACATAAAATTTTTTGAGGAACCTCCATGCTGTTTTCATAGAGGCACCCCCTTGCCACCCTGCCCACACCTCCATTGCTCTCCCCTTCCCGTGGGCACCTGGCCAGTGGCCAGAGAGAAGCCTGCAGCCAGGGCACCAGCTTTGTCTTCCCAGACTCTTGCAGGGTAGAAGAGACTCTTGTGCACCAACAATGCACAACAGTCCCTGTTTCTCCCCATCCTTCCCAGCATTGTTATTTTCTGTTTTTTGATAATAGCTATCCTAATGGGCATGAAGTAATATCTCGTTTTGTTTTGTTTTTGAGACAGAGTCTCACTCTGTTGCCCTGTCTAGAGTGCCGTGGCATCAGCCTAGCTCACAGCAACCTCAAACTCCTGGGCTCAAGTGATCCTTCTGCCTCAGCCTCCTGAGTAGCTGGGACTACAGGCATGCGCCACCATGTCCGATTAATTTTTTCTATATATTTTTAGATGGCCAATTAATTTCTTTCCATTTATAGTAGAGACGAGGTCTCGCTCTTGCTCAAGCTGGTTTCAAACTCCTGACGTTCAATCCTCTGGCCTTGGCCTCCCAAGAGTGCTAGCATTATAGGCGTGAGCCACCACACCAGGCTTTCATTGTGTTTTTGATTTGCATTTTCCTAGTGATTAGTGATGTGGAGGATTTTTTCACATAGTACTTAGGGGCCCGTTGTATATCTTCCTTGGGGAAATGTCTGTTTAAGTCCTTTATCCATTTTTGAATCAGGTTAATTTAAATTTTTGTTGTTAAGGTTTAGGAGTTCTCTATATACTCTGAATATTAATTCCTTATGAGATATTTGCAAATATTTTCTCACATTCAGTGGGTCGCCATAATATTAATTTTTTTTTTTTTGATACAAGATCTCTACATTGCTCAGACTGGAGTGCAGTGGTTATCCAGAGGCAGGATCATAGTGCACTATGGCCTTGAACTCCCGGACTGAAGGCCTCCTCCACCTCAGCCCCCTGAGCAGCTGGGACTGCAGGCATGCACCACTGCGCCCACCTTATTGTTTTTTTATGTTCAGGAAATTGTGCATGTTTAGAATTTTAAATATTTGTTATGTTTAAGAGAATTTTGTCTTTTCAAGTAACAGTTAAGAATTTGCTAAAATCCTAGGAATTACTTAAACCATGTGAAAGACAGATCAGATCAACTAACGTTCTTACAAAAGGAAACTGTAATTATACAATGTTTAAAGGAGCACAATTAAGTGAGTTTAGAAATGTAACCACCCATTAATCAAAGAGTGTTAACATTTGCTAGATTTATAAACACGTGGTATAAGATTTGTAAGCTGAACTCACATGCTTATTGAAGAACTAGGCTTTTAAATGTGTAAGTTTAGTAAGTTTAAGAATAACTTTAGAGGCCGGTCGCGGTGGGTCATGCCTGTAATCCTAGCACTCTGGGAGGCCGAAGCAGGCGGATTGCTTGAGGTCAGGAGTTCGAAACCAGCCTGAGCAAGAGCGAGACCCTGTCTCTACTATAAATAGAAAGAAATTAATTGGCCAACTGATATATATATAAAAAATTAGCCGGGCTTGGTGGCGCATGCCTGTAGTCCCAGCTACTCGGGAGGCTGAGGCAGGAGGATTGCCGGAGCCCAGGAGTTTGAGGTTGCTGTGAGCTAGGCTGACGCCACGGCACTCACTCTAGCCTGGGCAACAAAGCGAGACTCTGTCTCAAAAAAAAAATCAAAAAAAAAGAATAACTTTAGAAACCAAGTTAATCTCTGAATATTCTTTTTTACAAATAGAAACTGAGGGTCCCTCCGGGTCACTGGAGAGCTCACAGGGACATCTGTGCCTGCACTGTAGGTGGCAGACACGTCCTGGCAAGGGGAGCACCGCCCTGAGCTGGTGACCCGGCCTCGGTCCCATTTCTCCGGGAGGGTGGGAGGACCACGTGGAAGGACGCACGCAGCCTACCCGGAGCAGCCTGGCCAGCAGACGCCCTTGTCCTCCGGGCGCGAGGAGCCTGGGCCTGAGGGGAATGGCTGCGAGAAAAGCTTAGTATTGGAGAATCCCAGGGTGTGTGTCCTGGAACCGGAGCCTTCCTGGGGCTCAGCCAGCACACACACAAAGTCTGAAGTGGTGCTTAGGTCAAATTTAGACTCCTTGTGCCTATTGCTGTGGTTTTTAGGAGATGTTGGTGTCTTCTGTTATGAGCCTCACAGGAGGATCCGAGCCTCTTCATCCAAGCCAGATCGCACACAGGCCGTTACACACATTCCCAAAGCTTCCAGATCGCCTAGTGTCCTTGAGTTTGACTGGGACCCTCTGCCGTCCCAGCCCTTCAGTGCCATCCAGCAGATGTTGACAGGGCACCGCCTGTGCCCAGGCATTCTGCTGGGGCTGGGGACACACAGAGGGGACAGGGCTCCTGCCTGCATGCTCACGGCTCCCCAGGGCAGTGACACACATGGTGAGGGCTGCTATGAGGGAGGAGGCTCTGGGAGCTTTGTGAGCCCCACATTCTTCCTTCAAGTGTGAGGGAAGGCTTCCTGGAGGAGGTGGCGTCCAAGCTGAAATGAGTAGGAGTTTGCCAAGTGTGTGGGGAAGGTGTCACAGGAGGAGGCAACAGCATGTTCAAAGACCTAGAGGCCGGAGGCAGGAAAGGGCTGTTTCCCTCCCGGAGGCCGCAAGCTTGAGGCCAAAGCCTTAGCCCACTGGACCATCTCGGGGTTCCTCAGGACGCTGGTGTTCACAGCACAAAACGTCCCCCAGGGAACAAGGCTCCACAGGGGCAACGTCCGGCACTGAGTTCATCACAGACTTAATCCCCGTGTGGTTCTGGCGCACGCCCAGGGCTGGCGTCTGTTCCTGGCCGTGGTCCTTGCAGCTCGGAGCCTTCACTGGGCTGGCATCCGCACGTTCTCCGCCCAGAGCCCGCAGTGCTGAGCGAGCAGCCTCTGGTCCCTGGCCCGGCAAACCTTCCGTGTGCCTCTCTTCCTGGGCTCCCTGCCTGGGTCCGTCCAAGAAGGCCTCCTACCCCCTGCAGTCTGTTTTCTGCTGTCCATCCCTCCACATGTTGGGCCTTTTCAGGGCCTCTGTCCCTGCTCTGACCCCTGTGCTCCTGGCTTCTCACAGCCCACCCTCTTACCCTTATCCCAGGGCTCTGTCCTCATCCCTAGTGGCCTCCCTGTTCGGTCTCCCAAACAGTAGCTCCTGCCCCTCTCCTGCTCTTTCTGTGAGATCTAGCCAAGTCCTGGCCTCCCATCGGGGAGACAGTCTCTATTCCCAGAGAGCCCAAGAGCTTGCAAGGGCTTCAGCAGCCCCTAGGCAGGTCCAGCCCAGCACGTCCAGAGAGGAGGAGGGGATCGCTTGGGGCCCCAGTTCCCCAGACTACTCCCAGTGTGGCCCTTTCTCCTTTACCCTTGGCCATGACACCCTCTGCCCCCACCCCAGCCCAGCTTTGGCTTCCTGAGCCTACCTGCCTCCTGGACTCTGGCCAGCGCATATGTACGTGTGTATTTTTTTTCCTAATTTTAAACACAGACGATGTGGTAGAATTTGAATTAAAAATAATCTCACATCATGCAGTGTGTTCCAAAGGCGGTAAGATTACCTACTAAAATAAACTTTAGAATAGGAGCAAATTTAGTAACATAGAGGGACATCCAGGATATATTGTTAAGTGGAGGAAAGTTAGGTTTGAAAATAGAATGTATGTAGGGTTCTATTTTTGTTAAAAGTTATATTCTCTGAGTCTTTTTTAAAAGTGTGAACTGTCACAGCCAAGAGGAGCCTAAGGAGACAGGACAACTGCATGTAATGTGCTATTCTGGATGGGATCCTGGGGCAGAAAATGAGCATTAGGCAAACACTAAGGAAATCTGAATATATGCCACTGTGTGTATATACCAATATCATTCAGCCTTAAATAGGGAGGAAATCCTGCAATATGAGGCAGCATGGATGAAGCTTGAGGACATTATGCTGAGGGAAACAAGCCAAACACAGAGAGACAAAGCTTGCAGGGTGCCGGCTGCACGAGGAATCTAAGATAGACTCACAGAAGCAGAAAGTAGAACGGTGGCTGTCAGGGGCTGGAAATAGGGGAAACGGAGCATTGCTGATCAACACGTGTAAAGTTTCAAGTGTGAGCTGGGTGTGTGGTCCACATGTATTGTCCCTGCTACTTGGGAGGCTGAGGCAGGAGGATCAGTTGAGCCCAGGAGTTTGAGACTAGCCTGGGCAACAGAGGGAGGGAGACCTTATTTCTAAATTAATAAATAAAAAATAAAGTTTCAGGCCAGGCAGGCAAGGTGGCTCATACCTGTAATCCTGGCACTCTGGGAGGGCAAGGCGGGAGGATCACTTGAGGTCAGGAGTTTGAGACCAGCCTGAGCAAGAGCAAGACCCCGTCTCTTTTAAAAAATAGAAAAAATTAGCCGGGCATGGTAGTACACACCTGTAGTCCCAGCTCCTCAGAAGGCTGAGGCAGGAGGATCACTTGAGCCCAGGAGTTTGAGGTTGCTGTGAGCTAGGCTGATGCCACGGCACTCTAACACGGGCAACAGAACAAGACTATCTAAAAAAAAGTTTCAGTTATGCCAGATGAGTAAATTCTGGAGATGTGCTTCACAACATAGTGCATATAGTTAATGTGGTACTGTGCACTTAAAAGTCTGTTAAAAGGGTAGATCTCATATTAAGTGTTCTTACCACAGTAAAATTTTAAAAACCAAGGAAATCTGAATAAAGTCTAGACTTTATAGTTAATAATGTAGCAATACTGGTTCATTAATTGTAACAAATGGACCATATTGACATAAAATGTTAAGAATGGAGGAAACGGGGTATGAGGCATATGAGAGCTTTCTGTACCATCTCTGCAATGTTTTAGTAAATCTAAAACTGTTCCAAAATAAAGGGGTTCTGTTTTGTTTGGGTTTTTGGGTTTTTTTGACTCTGTTGCCCAGTCTGGAGTGCAGTGGCGCTATCATAGCTCACTGCAGCCTCAAACTCCTGGGCTCAAGTGATCCTCCTGCCTCAGCCTCCCAACTAGCTGGTACTACAGACATGAGCCACTGTGCGTGGCCCAAAATAAAGTTTATTTAAAAGAAAATCTGGATAGACTGCACAGTGTTCTCTTCACATAGTGGGATGACATGTGATTCCCCCCTTTGGTTTATCTGTGCCTTGTAAGTTTTCTGCAGTAAACACGCATTATTTGTGTAATGGATTAACCACAGAACAGAACATCGGCCCCCTGGTGGAGGGCTCGGGCGTGGCAGCAGCCTCCTAGCCTGGGCTGCGAGTGCTGTGGCCGCCCAGGTGCTCCGGGCCGCCCGCCAGGGAGGGCCTGCTCTCTCTGGATGCAAGGCAGAGGCCCAAGGCAGTCTGGAGGAGACGCAGGCCCTTCACCTGCCTTGGCTATGAGGATGTTCCCAGCACTGTACTAAAAAAAAGTCCTCCACTTAAAAAGAGTTATGTTTTATAATTAGCAAAAGACAAATGTTTTGTCAACGTGTATGAAGAAGTTATGTATTTAATATATGCTTGTCATAGAAAAATTAGAAAGTATATATACCACAAAGAAGAAAGTAAAAGCACTGGCTTCTACTGCTTCTGCTACTCATTTTTGGAGTTTATCCTCCCAGACTTTTAAAGCGCACACATACGTAGTATAAATACAGTGTACGCATACATGTGACAGTTTACAAAAGTTGGATCACACCGTGAGCACGATTTGGCAATTTGCTTTTGCCACCAGCAATGGCTACTGATCCAGGTTAAAGAAATACACGTCTACACTGTCATTTTAAATGGCTGCATCGTGTTGCGGTATGCTGTCGAACTCTAAGCTGCTTGATTAGCCCTCTCTCGCTAAATATGTAGGGCTTCCCGCCACTCCCTGATTTTTAAGTCATTGAATGCATGTTTCTTGAAGCCCCGCTGTGAGCTGGAAAGCGTTTGGGCTCTGAAAACCCAGCAGCACCTGGCCCTGCCCTCAGCGCATGTGCCCTGCGGTGGCTGGGAGGTGACGGCAGTAGCTCCTTGCGGGGAGGCTGTGAAGGCTGAGCAAGGACACCTGCGTGGCTAGAGCACGGTGGGCACCTGCCAGTGCCGGCTGTCACGATGTGGCCGATCCGGGCCGGGCCCTGGCTCGCAGTCTGACCACATACCCTCGGGGCCGATTCGGGACTGCCGGCTGCCAGCCTCGGACCCTGTCCCCCAACCCTGACCGCTCTGTCCCCAGGGCTGGACATCCACTTCATCCACGTGAAGCCGCCCCAGCTGCCCGCGGGCCGCAGCGCGAGGCCCTTGCTGATGGTGCACGGCTGGCCCGGCTCTTTCTACGAGTTTTACAAGATCATCCCGTTCCTGACCGACCCCAAGAACCACGGCCTGAGCGACGAGCACGTTTTCGAAGTCATCTGCCCTTCCATTCCTGGCTACGGCTTCTCAGAGGCATCCTCCAAGAAGGGTGCGGGCTGCCTGGGCGGCGCGGGCGGCCCACGGGCTCTCCGGGCGGGCGGGAGAGCAGGCTGAGGGGTGGCGGGGGAGGGCTGCTCGGCGGCCAGGGGCAGGCCCGCGTCTGAACCCCAGACTGCCCCGCTCCGAGAGCCCCCCGAGCGGCTTGGCTGAGACTCCGCTCTTTCCCCTGCATGACCAGGGTTCGATTCGGTGGCCACTGCCAGGATCTTTTACAAGCTGATGCTGCGGCTGGGCTTCCAGGAATTCTATATTCAAGGCGGCGACTGGGGCGCCCTGATCTGCACCAACATGGCCCAGCTGGTGCCCAGGTGAGGGCACTTTCAGGTGTGTGCCTGTGTGTACAGCCTCTAAGAGGTGGATCTCTGTGCAGGGCGGGCCACAGGCCGCCCAGGGAGAGGAGGGAGGTCCCCTGTCCCTTGTCATCAGCTGTGCTTCGGGCTCATGGACTCGGATCCCCCGTTTGGTGTGACACGGGATGGCGACTCTGGGCCAGGTGCCGAAGTCAAGAGGCCTGTGAGAGGTCAGGGATTAGACTTTCCTGATGGGCCGAGCTCTAGGAGAGGCCCGACTGGAACTTTATAGGAACTGTATTTCACCCCCCAACCTCCCTCCTCCAACTCCTGAGGCCCCCAGAGGGACAGGTGCTGAGCGAGGCTGGCAGCACGCTTGGCACCAGCCCTCCTCACCTGGGCCGTCTGTCTGCCCTCAGCCACGTGAAAGGCCTGCACTTGAACATGGCTCTGATCTTAAGAAATTCCTTCACCCTGACTCTTCTCCTGGGACGGCGTTTCGGGGGACTTTTTGGCTACACCGAGAGGGATATGGAGCTGATGTACCCCTTCAAGGAGAAGTTCCTCTACAGCATAATGAGGGAGAGCGGCTACATGCACATCCAGTGCACCAAGCCCGACACCGTGGGTGAGCACACCTGGGCAGCCTGCTGCGCCTTCCTTCTCTACTGGCGGGGACAAGGGCAGGGGACCTCACCGCCCCCAGGGACACTGCTCACAGGAGGAAGCCCCTTGTAAACTCTGAACTCTTTTGATCTTTAAAGTGCATTTTCCCATAGAAGCAAGTTTATGGACAGTCATCAAATTCCCAGGCCAATCCAGCAGCTCTGTTTAGCTGACGTTGGCCCCTGAGCCTGAGTCCTAGGCTGAGAAGCAGAGGGATGGAGCGGGTGGGGGCAGGAGGAAGCCTGGGGGCTGCAGGGGAAGGGGACAGGGTGGCCCAGAGCCCAGGGACAAGTTCCCCATAGCAGTGAGGGAGGGCCCCACAATCGTTTCTGCCACCAGGGTCCTGTTAAAAGATAATTTAAAAAATATATAAAATCGGCCGGGCGCGGTGGCTCACGCCTGTAATCCTAGCACTCTGGGAGGCTGAGGCAGGTGGATTGCTCAAGGTCAGGAGTTCGAAACCAGCCTGAGCAAGAGCAAGACCCCGTCTCTACTAAAAATAGAAAGAAATTAATTGGCCAACTAATATATATAGAAAAAATTAGCTGGGCATGGTGGCGCATGCCTGTAGTCCCAGCTACTCGGGAGGCTGAGGCAGAAGGATTGCTTGAGCCCAGGAGTTTGAGGTTGCTGTGAGCTAGGCTGACGCCACGGCACTCACTCTAGCCTGGGCAACAAAGCGAGACTCTGTCTCAAAAAAAAAAAAAATATATATATATATATATATATAAAATCATGATTCTCATATGAATATAAAATGAATAATTGTCTAATATTTTATTTAACTCATTAATTCAAAAAGGAACTAGTAATATGTTAAAAGTCACAAACAGTTTGAAAACAATTAGGAACACTGAAAATAATTTGCTGATAGATGCAAAATTCCTCAAAGTCCACAGAGTAATAGCCAGTTAAATTGCCAGCGGACTAAATTCACTCGCTTCTCTGTGAGCAGGTATCTGGCGCGTCACTGTCGGCTTTTTATAGTTCGCAAAGCTGTAAGGCAGCTCGCAGATGAGGAAGGTGGGACCTGTGTGGGATCAGTGACTCTGGAAGGGTCCACCAGGTGACTCCCCAGTCTCATCACGGACGCCCGAGATCATTTTGCCTGTGTGGAGGGCTTCATGCTCACACACTTGAGGCAGCTCGTGAACATAATAACACTTCATGAAACCAAGTATTTTCACAACGGAGTGACTAGAGTCCATAATAAGTTAGGGTACACTTTAAAATAACTCAAAGAGTGGAATTGGAATGTTCCTAACACAAAGAAATAATCAATGCTTGAGGTGATGGATACCCCAATACCCTGATTCGATGAGTATCAGATTGTGTGCTTGTATCAGATCATCACACGTACCCTATAATATATATGCATCTATTATGTACCCATAATTTAAAACTTTTTAAATTTAAAATAACAATAGAAAAGATCTGCCCAGCTCAAAAAAAAAAAAAAAACCCAAGTTTTTTTCTCTGACTATAAAATGCACGCTCATTGTCAAAAAGTCTAAAAACACCAAGAGCTGTATACAAGGCACCTACAGCCTCTCCTCCCTCCCCACAGCCCTCCTTCAGAAGGGCTTGCTAACATTTTGATGGGTGAATTTCCACAAGTGAAATACCCTCGTTACCAGCACGCCCGACACCCCAGATGGCCCTTTGTGCCTCTTCCCCCGTAAGGGCAGCCGCCCTCCTGGCTTGGGACAGACAGATGGGCTTCGCCTGTTTCTACGTGTTCTCTGACTGGCCTCTCGAGCCTGGATTCCTTTGCTCAACATCGTGTTTGCAGATTCATTGATGCTGTTGCCCCAGCCATTTTTTATTGACGACAGAGTATTTTAGCTTATGGGTGTACCAGTATTTGTTTGTCACTGATCCTCTATTTTGGGCTTTTAGGTTGTTTCTCATTTTTCAGAGGATATAGACTGAAATCCCCACCTTTTTAGAAACAGCCTGCACATATACTTCTCATTTGGACTTCACCAGCCCCAGGTGACAGACACTTGGCTTTGAAGGCAGCTGCACATATAGCGCATGAAGCCCGAGCTGGCAGGAGGTGGCGTCCCTGTTGATCAGACGCGGGTGCCCGGGCGGAGGGCGGAGGCCGTGCAGTGTGTGAGCAGCCAGAGTCGGGCGGGACTGTGCCGGCACGCGGGCTCCCTGCCACAGCGCCCCGCTGCGGGGCTGGCCCCTGGTCCCCAGGCCTGAGTCACACCTTGCTCCTTCCCATGCCAGGCTGTGCCCTGAACGACTCTCCCGTGGGGCTGGCTGCCTATATTCTAGAGAAGTTTTCTACCTGGACCAACGCGGAGTACCGGAACCTGGAGGATGGAGGCCTGGAAAAGTAAGACCCCCGTTCATTCGCCCCTGCAGGCAGGACCCGGGTCCCAGCAGCCACCTTCCTCACCATCCTCTTCGTCCTCTTCGTCCTCGTCTCTGGTTGCTCGGCCTGGGGTGCCCAGCAAGCTCTACCTGCTGTTGACTTTCTCACTAGTCCTCACCCTGTGACCGCCCAGCCCCCTATTTCAGATGAGGTCGTCCAGTGACTTGCTCCAGGCCTCGCAGTGGAGAGGTCGGGAATGGGCTGCGGGCCACTGCCTGTGCTCCTGTTGCTCAACAGGCCCCTCCGGGGACCCGGCACCCAGAGAGCGGTGGGCGCCCCTTTACCACTGAGAGCGGCCAGGGCCTCTCCTCGTGAACCCCGGAGAGCCGGCGTCAGGCCCACGTGGCTGTGTGTTCCCAGAGGCCAGCTGCAGGAGGACTGGGGAGGCTGTGACGTCTCCCAGAGCCTTAGCAGCCGCGGCCTCCGCAAAGCATGACTCGAAGCCCCAGGCCTGCCTTGGGCTTTACCTGGGTCAGCTGTGACCCACTTTCTCCAGGGCCCATCCCTTTCTCTGTTCCTCCAGTGACGTGCAGAGGACCAGAGGGTGCTGGGCATGCGAAATGAGGGGGAGGTGAGGCAGGACCCCGCCCGGGGGCGGGAGCTCACTTTGGCCATGCTGTAGCCCCTAGAACCGTGCCAGGCGGTAGTGGGTACTCAGTGAGCAGCTGCTGGATGAAGGAGCCCTGAGGACATGTGCAAAGGGCTGTGGGAGTCCGGAGGAAGGAGGATTCACTTTGTCTAAGGGGCAGAGAGGAAATGACTGGGAGAATGTATTTGATCTGGGCCTTGGAGGATGAGTAGGAGTTTGCTGGATAAAGGAAGGGAATTTAGACAAAAAGAAAAGCAATAAAAATGCAAGGTGTGGGCCGGGCGCGGTGGCTCACGCCTGTAATCCTAGCACTCTGGGAGGCCGAGGCGGGTGGATTGCTCAAGGTCAGGAGTTCAAAACCAGCCTGAGCGAGACCCCGTCTCTACCATAAAAATAGAAAGAAATTAATTGGCCAACTAATATATATATATATAAAAATCAGCCGGGCATGGTGGCTTGTGCCTGTAGTCCCAGCTACTTGGGAGGCTGAGGCAGGAGGATGGCTTGAGCCCAGGAGTTTGAGGTTGCTGTGAGCTAGGCTGACGCCACGGCACTCACTCTAGCCTAGGCAAGAAAGCTAGACTCTGTCTCAAAAAAAAAAAAAAAAAGCAAGGTGTGCCTAGAAAGGGTGACTTGTTCCGAGGCTGGAGCAGGTACATTGGGGGCAGACTGTGTGCTCGTTCCTGCAGGCAGCCCTCCACAGGCCTTGGCAGGCCCGTCCTCTGAGACCTGTGTCCGCCCTCACGGTCAGCAGGCCCCAGGGGGTCATGGACTCCTTTAGGACCACCTGGGCCAGGGGTCTGGCCCTGCCCTGCCTACAGGGAGCACCAAACTTCCAGTGAGACAGTCAGGATCAAATCTGTCTTCTAGAAAGAACAGTGGGGCGGAAATGGTGGTTGTGGTAGTTTTCAGTCTGAGGCTGGAGCCGAAGGGGCTATGGAGGCACGTGGCAGCTCGCAGAGAGCAGCGCAGAGTTTACGGGTTTATTGTAACTCCTCCCTTTTCAGTGACAGCTTTTCATTTTGTCAAAATTGCAATTTTTAAATGCGGGGGAGAATCTTTACCCCTGCTAGATATTCAGGATTTCCTATGCAGGATTTCTGAGAGGAGGGATGAAGGACTAAGAAGAATACGTTCTTGAGTGTGAGGGTGTCTTTGGGATCTTCCTTCCCGGGAAGCCTCTTCCCAGGACACTCCCCGCGTTCCTGTGCAATGGCAGGCCCTGCTCCGCGCAGCCTCCCTCTCCCTGCCCCTCTCCAGCTGCCTTACTGCTTGCAGGGCAGAGTGATCGGACATTCCTGAAAATGTGAATCTGAGGATAAAAATATGATCAAGCAACTGCACCTAAATGGCTGAAGCAAACTGGCCATTTTGGTGACTTGGCTTCTGCTGACTCAGCCAGCTCTTGCCGGAGAGCTGAGGGGCCAGGCGCAAGGACCAGCAAATGTGCTGCAATTCAGGCAGCAGCTGCGGAGCAGGGCCTCCCAGGACGGGAGGGCGGGACTGGAGGATGGAGGACAGCTGGGACGTGGTGGGAACAGGGAGAGGGAGGCTCCCCGATGACTCAGGGCTTAGCCTGGATGCTGGGTGTGGAGGATGAGGAGGGGAGCACCAGTATGTGTGCACGTGTGTGTACGTGCGTGTGCGTGTCTGAGCGTGCAGTTGGGGGGGTGCCAGAGCTCACTGGTGTTGTGGCGTGTTGAGTGGGAGATGCTGGCAGCATGTCTGGATGGAGATGTCCGCTGGGTAACCAGACCCGCATGTCTGGAGCTCAGGCAAGGGGTGGAATCGGAGGAAATTACTTACACTGTGTTCCCAGAGGAGTTAGTGGCTAGAGCCGTGGTATGTGCAAATCTCCTCAAAGAAAACATAGACAGCCCCATACATGGATGCTGGGAAAGAATTATTGGCTACAGAAGGAGGGAGAGAGGAAGAGTGTGCTCATGTCTGGAAGGACAGAACCTAGTGAGAGGCCCTGACGTATGAGGCCTGGGCAGCAGGGGCAGGTCAGTGTGCAGGGTTGAGGAGGGACAGGAGGAGAGGTTGGGGCAGGAGAAGGGGACAGGGGCATGGAGGAGAGGCAGGTGGCGGGAGGGCCCCAGGATGACAAGAGGCCCTTAGACTGCAGGCAGTGGGGGAGGAAGTGACTGACACAATTGGGTCAAAGGAAGCTTCAGGGCTGGGGTGCCTGGAGCAGAGCAGGAAGACCATGGCCAGGTGGGGCCCTGGGAGGCAGGACAAGAGGCAACACCTCCCCTAAGCCTAGGCAGAAAAGCCTAGAATTGGCAGGGAAGGATGTGGGGGAAATTGCTGCCTGTAGGACTTAGATGTCCTCAAAGATGGCGGCAGGAAGGCAGTTGGGGGCTGGGCAGTGGGAGGGCACACGGCTGTCAGGAGTCTCTGGGGAAGTGGCAGCTGAGCTGGAGAGCGTGGATCCATGACGGATTCAGCAGCAGGGCAGGGGGCCTCCCCGTCTGGGAACATTGTGGGGGGAGGGAGAGGCAGAAGGGCACACGGGTGAGGGCACCAAAGGGGTGTTGTGGAAGCAACTGGCCAGGCCTGGGAGGGGCACAGGATGTGATGCTAGAGGGTCAGGGGTGCGGTGGGCAGGTGCTCCCAGGAAGAAGGGCTGGAGCCTGGTGAGGTGGAAATGAGGCTGGTAAACCTGGCAGTGCCAAGTTTCCAGCCGAGCAGGCTGTCCTAGACATGGACCTGGACTCTGTGTTGTTTTTACTTCTGACACTGCCACGTGTCTATCAGAGGAGAAACGGGCACAGGCAAGGTGAACAACTGCCAGCGTCCAGCACTCCTTAGCATGGCTGAGATTAGGCCCCTGGTCCCGTGACTCCCGCCCTCTCAGTGCAGTGCCCTGCAAGCTTGTGTGCGGGTTTGGAGGGAAACCCAGAGGCTGGGCCTCGTTCCTGCATCCGGGAATTCCAAGCCCAGGTGCTCTGATGAGAGTCCAGAGTCCCTTAGGATTCCGAGGAATGGGGAACTCATTGCCCTGGAGAAACCCAGGCTCAGAACTGGGCCTCCCTGGAGGGTGGGGCTGGGGGCTGTGGCATCTGCATCCTGCACCCAACCACCTGGGTTTGGATCCTCCACTTACTAGTAAAGTGGAGATGACAATAGCCTACGTCCCATAGGTTACCATCATCAAAAGGAAGAAATAAATTAAATGCACGTAAGGAGCTCAGAACATGCTGCCTCATGTGCGGTCAGCACTCTGCATTACCTGTCTCCATAGCAGCTGGCGCCCTGGGCCCAGCCTGCCTGTGGCATGGGGATCATGCTACCCACCTTGCAGTGAGGGCTGAGGAGGCAAGCCACATAAGCAGGGCCTGGCATTTGCACACAGTCTGGAAGTGGCAGCTTTGTAGTACAACTGCCTCTGGTGCGGAGAGCAGGGCTCTGTGCTGTTTTCCCAGGAAGTTCTCCCTGGACGAGCTGCTGACCAACATCATGCTCTACTGGACGACGGGCACCATCGTCTCCTCCCAGCGCTACTACAAGGAGAACCTGGGCCAGGGCTGGATGGCCCACAAGCATGAGCGGTGAGCCCGGCCACACCCAAGTGAGGGCCTCTGGGGCAGGAAGCAGGAAGCAGGGGGTGGCCAATCTTGAACTCAAGTGGGGGCCTTCGATGGCAGGATGAGGACAGCCTTGCCTGTAGTGTCACTTGGAGGCCTTTGGATGAGGACACTAAGGCCCCAGGTGTTTGGAGAAATCCCCATGCCTTTAGAACTGCTCATGAAGGGAACACCAGGCCTGGCCCCCGATGTCCCTCAGGGCCTCCCCTGGCCCACGACGCTGGTGTGCTGTGGTGCTAATGGTTCTGGGATTTCCAAATCCCATATGGAGACCCCCAAGTGGCAGCAAAGGGAAAGGGAATAAAGGTGGGAGTTAGAGGCTATCCCATGCCCCTGCCCAGGGGGCCCTCCCAGAAAAGATAGGGTCCTTGGTGAGTTGGGGGAGGGGTAGGGCAAGAGGCAGTTAAAACCCTGGGTCTGGCTGGGCATGGTGGCTCACACCTGTAATCCTACCACTCTGGGTGGATCATCTGAGCTCAGGAGTTTGAGACCAGCCTGAGCAAAAGTGAGACCCCATCACTATTAAAAAAATAGAAAGAGATTACCTGGATAACTAAAAATATATAGAAAAGATTAGCTGGGCATGTGGCGCATGCCTGTAGTTCCAGCTACTCGGGAGGCTGAGGCAGGAGGATCGCTTGAGCCCAGGAGTTTGAGGTTGCTGTGAGCTAGGCTGACACCACGGCACTCTGGCCCAGGCAACAGTGAGACTCTGTCTCAAAAAAAAAACAAACAACCCTGGGTCTGTCCTATTCTTCATGGCTTCCTCGGGGAGGGGGGGCAGCTGACCCTGCCCCCAGGCCCTTGAACTTGGCCACCTTGGGGGGCAGAAGGCACAGGGCCACAGCCTCACCCCTCCGTGGACCTGTCTCTTCCAGCATGAAGGTCCACGTGCCCACTGGCTTTGCCGCCTTCCCTTTCGAGTTAGTGCACGTGCCTGAAAAATGGGTGAAGTTCAAGTACCCGAAACTCATCTCCTATTCCTACATGGCCCGTGGGGGCCACTTCGCGGCTTTTGAGGAGCCAGAGCTGCTCGCCCGGGACATCCGCAAGTTCGTGTCGCTGCTGGAGCACCAGTGATTCCCACGCCCCACCCCAGCGCCCTCCAGGCTTTTCCTGGGGAAGGTGCTCCTGCCTGAGGCGTCTGCCCCATCCCTAGCCCGTGCTGGGAGCCCACACTCACCCACCCCACGTACGCCCATGTACGCAACATGGCTTTGGTAATAAATGGTTTTACTTCTAAGAGGAGCTGGAACCAAGTGACAGTTATGTGCCCTGACCCCACGTCAGGCCCCCTTCCAGAGCAGAGCGGGCAGGTGAACAGTCTGTGTTGGGGGAAGGCTGCCCTCTGCTGCCCAGGGCCACTCTGCACAGGGTGGTCCCCAAAGGACACAGGGCACCAGGCCACCCCTCAGAGCAGAGGCTTCATGGCTGTGTGACCCCTGGCACAGGTCAACATTAAGAGGGGCCTGGGTGTGAGGAGCCCAGGCCCAGCCAGGCCAGGGGACAAGCACAGGCAGGTCTGAGGAGGGCCACCAGGGCCCTGCCGCACCTGCCCCTGTTGGGATAGAAGGAGGCTCAGACCGTCCCACGGCTCTCACACGCCCCTGCCCCTCCAGTGCAGGCCTTGATGCTGCCTGGAGGCAGCAGGGAGGGGTCTCCTTGGACAGAACTCCATCCTAGCCCCAGAATCCCACTGGCAAGGAAAAGGCCTGTCCCTCCTGCCTGGATCACTGCTCCAGGGCAGTGGGACAGCCCGGCACTGCAGGCAGCTGGCACCCCTCCTCTGCCCTCCACACCGGCCCACTCTTGGCTCCACGGAGGCACCGAGCCTGCCTGGACCCCAGTCGCCTGAAGGGGCGGGGAGAGGCTATATCTCACCCGTTGGGTCCAATGGGCACTTTATTCGTGGCCCTTTGTCCTCTTTGACCCTGACCCAGCCAAAGTGTCCCTGAAACATGACAGAACATAGGACCACAGCAGGACATGGAGGTGTGTGCACGGCTGGACGGCTGCAGCGAGCTGGCTGCTTCTACCCTGCTCCTCACCGCACCACCAGCCAGCCCGGAGCTCGGGGAGGGCCGGGGCCGGGCGGGACAGGGTGCTGGGAGGGCCGGGCCGGGGCACAGAGAGGACCGGGGCTGGGGCTGGGGCTGGGGCTGGACCGGGCCGAGGCGCGGGGAGGGCCGGGGCCAGGGCTGGGGCTGGACCCGGCCGGGCCGAGGGGAGGGCCGGGGCGCGGGGAGGGCTGGGATGCGGGGAGGGCTGGGGTTGGGGCGCAGGGAGGGCTGGGGCCGGGGCTGGACCGGGGCGGGGAGGGCTGGGGCTGGGGCCGGGGCGCGGGGAGGGCTGGGGTGAGAGGAGGGCGGGGGGCGGGGGGGACCCAGGGCCAGAGGGAGACTGCCCCCAATGCAGGTGCGACTCTGGCATCCGCTGTGCGTGTGCCTAGAGGGTGTGCAGTGTTTGGGTGCTCAGAAGGAGGAGGTCTCTCCCACGTGTTACCCGATATAGTCTCCAGGGTGATCGGTCGGGGAGCAAACGGCCAGCATGTGATCTCGGCTACAAACCGCTGGGCACATCACCCCAGCGCCACGGCCAGAAGCCTGTGGGGGCGGGGCCTGGGAGCCGCAGAGCTTAGGTGAGTCCGTGAGGCAGGGCGCTGCCTCACCGCTGCTGCCACCAGCACCCAAAGGTGCGGAGCTGGCAGTCTCAACCCTTTCCCCTTCAGCTAAAGGCCCAAGGCCCAGGTCTTTCTGGTTCCATCTTCTCAGAGCAGTGGGGCTTAGATCAGATGGACCTGGTTGGGGTTGGAGTCCAGCCACTTCTCCACGTGTGTCTTCTCGTCTCCCGGGCTCCTCCGAGCCTGGCACAGCCGGGCAGCTCGCCACCCTCAGGCCTCCGAGTGGGCAGCAGCCACACCGTCCGCAGGGCTCCGGGCCAAGTGTTCTCCAGGGAGAGTGCCACTGATGTTGTGGATGGCGCCATAGGTCTGCTGCAGCTGCGGGGACAGGGCTGTCCTCTCCGAGGCCAAGCCATTCAGAATCCGAGGCACGTAGGGCTGTCAGCAAATGGGGGAGTTAGTGCTTGGGTGGGCCGGGTGTGCGTTACCCTCCTGTCCACTACCACCGCTCCGCCCAGCAGGAGGACACAGAGTGCTCCTGAAGGACACATAGGAAAAACAGCAGCATCACCTTGGGACATTAGGACCCAAGCCATGCCGCTGCAGAACTTCAGCAGCCAGGGCAAAACAGAAAGCTCAGGTGCACCATTCTCACGATCACACAGCAGGAAGCACGACAGAGAAGCTTCCTCTCTTTCTCAGAGGAAACAAAGTTCCCAGCACTGGATTCTAGAATTTCTCACTTGATATAGGAAACAAGCCTGTCTACATAGGCAGGCCTAGAACACGGTCAGTGGGACTTTTGGTATGCGGAAGGAATCCGGGTGACTTTCGTTTCCTCCCATCCCCAGGCACAGAGTCCTACTCTCCTGCTCCCACACCCAGGCTGAGAATGAGGGCGTCGCCTCATGCACCTGTCCCGCCTTCCCCTTGACAGGCTGGCACAGCCACAGGTGTGTCTCTGGGCAATGAGCATTTCTGAGGACCTTCTCCTCTGGGGCTTGTCCAAGGACACACTGATAAGAGGGCCTGACACCTGGGAGGCAGCCACTGGGAAGAACACTGCTGATGAGATCGGCCACTGTTTTGGCCTTGCGTCTGTCTTGAGGGCCAGTGGCCACAGCTCTGGGCTCCTGTGGCTCTGCTTTCCTCTCCCAGCCCCACCCTGGGAGCAGGACCCTGAAGGCTGGGAGCAGGGAGACCAGTCAGAGAAGGAGTCCTGGTGTCTTCCTACCATTGTGCCTTCCTCTGAAGCAGGTGCAACGTTCACTTCTTGAATTCAAAGAGGAGTTTGTGTGACACCCTCTTGGTGCCTGGCGGGGGCCCTGGCACAGGCAGCTGCACCGCTGGCAGTACAGCTTCATCAAACCCTGGCGCCTTACCATGTCGCCTCACTAACGCCTCCAACTCACCAGGCATTAAGCGTGCAGAGGAGGAGAGTGAGCGGGGAACTGAAGCCAAGGGGGATGGGCACACATCTCGGCAAGACTAATTATCTTTCCAGCGCTAAATGTGCAGGCTAGACCATCCAGAGGGACTAGGGACTCCTTCTCTGATGTTAATTCAGAAACTTGCCTGCCCCGTGATCAGGGACTTCCATCTCAGCAAGAGACGATCAAAGCACATTTGCCAGGGTTCACCTGGCGGGGACTGTTAGGGCCAGAGCCACAAAGGGCAGCAGGCACCCCAGGTTAGGCAGCATAGGCAGCTTACTGTGAACGGTGGAGGCACTCGGGCCTCTGCCTCACTTCCTTTGTCACCTGCTGCTTCTTCTGTCTGCAGATAACAGCAAAAACTTGCAATGATAAACACAACTGATCTCCCTGAACTAACACCCTCCAAACAAACGGGCTATTAACACCTGGAATAATAGTACCAGGTGGCACCAAGCTCCAAGGCAGCCCAGGAGGATGGGGTGGGGGGAGTGCAGGGAGCGGGGAAGAGGGAGGGAGGGAAGCTACACATCACACCCAACTACCCACGCCTTTCCCACGGATAAATACAATCTGGAGCTGGCGACTGCGGTGTTGATACAGAGAGGGTGGCGGAGGGGTGGAGAGTGAGCCCACCATCTTCTCCTCCCGGATCCCAGCTGGGCAGTCATGGGGGGAGGGCTTTACCTTGTAGTTCAGAGGGCTGAGGTGCTTGAAGCATCCGAAGCAGGTATAAGCCAGGCAGACCAGGATGGTGAGCAGCACAACCAGGAAGGTGAACAGGGTGGAAGGGGCCTTCATACCTGGGGACAGATGAATGCTAGTCTTGGGGGAAGGAGGAGGAGGGACTGCTGAGGAAGGGGCTACACCTGGTGCAGCCCCCTCAGGCAGAAAATAAAGGCAGGGCCTAACCCTCCATCCCCACCGCTCACGCCAGCAGCTGGGACCGCGTCTTCGCAGTGACCCACCGAATGGCCAGCATTATCCCCGGGCAGACTGCAGGTGCAGGGACGCCAAGTAAAAGGCAGTCTGCCAGTGTCCTCACCCAGCCAGTGCCCTCCAGCCTCCGGGCTAGGTGGGATGGAGGCTCTCCCCAGTCTGTCTGGGGTGGTGTCACACATGCCTTTTCCCAAGAGTATCAGTTCTCCCTCCTGCATGTCCCCACCACCCCCACACTGTGAGGTGGGAGGGCCTGGGCCATCCACCACCCCAAAGAGCAATCTCCTCTGGTTCAGTCCCCTCAGCTGATAAAGGGACTATCTTCTCGCTAGTGATGTCTGAGACCACCGACCAGGCCCTCAGGGTTACACCTCCGCTCAGGAGCTGGGCTGTCAACACCACGCCCACCAGGCCCCCACCCTGGGGCACCGCGTTCTGATTGGACACCCAACTGGCTCTCACCCTGGGCACCACGTTCTGATTGGACACCAAGTTGATGCTATTAAAGCAATGAGGGATCTGACTGGCTGGTGTGGATGCAGGAATGTGAGGCCTAGGGCCGGTCCCCCAGGCCAGAAGAGCCCCTCACCCAGGCGCAGGAAGGAGAAGAAGTAGAGCCAGAAGAGGCACAGGATGGGTGCGGCCAAGGCCTGGTTCACGGCGGCGAAGTGGATCCTCTTCTGCAGCTTGGCAGGGAGGTAGACGAAGTAGAGGTTGTGCCGGTCCACCATGTGCTTGAGCAGCATGTAGATGAGGCCTGTGGGAGTGGGGCTGTGAGATGGAGACCCCTTCCTCTTAGGGGTGGCTCTTCCAGCCTGGAGCTAGGGCTGGGGGTGCTGCTCTACCTCCTGAACCCGAAACTAGGCAAAGTCACATCCTGGCTGTTAGCTGTTTCTCTGTGTGTCTTCCTCTCCCCTCCTCCCCCAACCCTTTCCTCTCTTCTGACCCCAAAAGAGTAGCAGTGTCTGTGATTCTGTCCCCACGGAGCACTGAAATCCCAGGACTGTCTTGGGAAAGGCCGCTTCACACTCACGTCTGGCCTGAATTCTCCCCAGCCCCTCCCAGGCTCACCCCTTGCCCTCGTCACAGTCAACAGAGGCCCAGGGGCCTTACCCAGGGGTGGCACGGCAGGGGGGTGCTGCCTTTTCTATTATGCCAGGTTCTTTTTCAAAAAACATTTTTGTTTTGAAAGAGTTTATATTATAGAATTTAAAAATTGTGCAAGATAGTATACAGGGAAAACCAAAGCTTCTCCCCCTAAACCTCAGCTATTGCTGCCAACAGTCTCCTGGCTGGCTGTTTTCTTCTAGAATCTTCCATTCATCTGCTAGTCCCAGATGTTTAATTTAGTCTTCAAATCTTGGCCTTTGAAGTCAAACAGTCCTAAGTTCAGATCCTAGCTGTCCTCCTTACTAAGAACATCTTCTTCCTCTGTAAAAGGGGGATGGAAACAGGGCCTGCCTTGCAGGACTAGACGAGAGTGAAATGTGATAATCCCGGCGGAGGCAGCGCCTGGCGTAAGCTAGAGCACCCTGAGAACTCTGGCTGCCCCTGCAGCACGTCTTACTTGCTGCTAAAGAGTCAGAAAAATGGCACGGTCGAGCTGGCAGAGAACCTCGGACCAGAAGGAAGGTCATAGCTAGAAGGCCACGGGGAGGAATTCATCTAGCAACAAATGAAATTTGGTGTCACGTGTGCTTCCTTGACAGCTTGTGGTTCTTGTGGCTGCTGTTTTGGGTGCTGCACAATGCCCTAGCTATGGATGTGCCCGGGAGGCTGGGTGGCATCAGCTGCCCACGTGCCCGGGCCAGGCTCCAGGGCCACTCACCGAATGGCGCAATGATGGGGCAGGTGATGCTGTAGGCCATGATGACGGTGAAGACACACAGCATCCAGGCATACATGGCTCCAAACTCGTACTCGAAGGCCTGGTTCTGGGAGGAGGAGGGGCGAGGCCATCACGGCCTGTTCTGCCCACACGCCCCTCCTGCACTCCAGTCGGGAGGGGAGGGCGGCTGGAGGGGCCTTGGAAATAGGAGGTGCGTCCTTCCAGCCCTCCCCAGCCTGCTCCAGCTTCAGCGCACACCCAGATGCCCCAAGCACAGTGACACACATCTTGTCTACCCAGCGGGCCCATGAGCCCCGAGGGCACAGGTGGTCTGAGGACGGGCGACACACATCTTGTCTACCCAGCGGGCCCATGAGCCCCGAGGGCACAGGTGGTCTGAGGACGGGCGGGAGAGCACCGCATAGGCTCCGCCCTCCTGCCGGGGCTCCAGCAGCTCAGCGTGCACATCCACAAAACGGCCATGCTAGCCGAGCCCTCGCGCCCCTGAGCACTAGGTGAAGGACAGCAGAGCTGCCCCACTTTCCTCCCGCCACGGCAGCGGAGAATAAAAGACAACCCCACACCATCCAGTCCGGCGGATCTTGGGGTAAACGCCACAAGCCCAAAATGCCACTGACATCTGAGGAACTCCTAAGAATCCATGCAAATGGCAGTCCATGGAAAGGGAGGCTGTTGCCTTTAGTTGTGCATGTATGTGTGTGTAGCCAAACTGGTTAAAATGCAAAACTCCCAAGCCCTCTTGTCAGCCTGTGAGTTAGAGTGGAGGCTAGGGAAGCCGGGCCTGGGCCGGGGGCACCTGGCGCAGAGCCAGGCACTGGTAAAGTGCTGGGCTCACTGGGAGGCAGGGTGACAGGCCCGTGGGTTGGCGGAGGGGGTCGGAGGCACAGCCCCACGCCCAGCGGTGGCACCTGCTTGATGTTCCTGCGGTCAGCGGCCGTCTTGGCCATGATCATGCGGAAAGTGTAGAGGATGAGGCCGGGCAGGCGCAGCAGCTCCATGCCGTTGCCGACGAAGGCCGAGGCGATCACGTAGTTCACAAAGAAGGCGCCTTGGTCGGGCAGGAAGACACACCTGGGGAGCCGGGCGGTCTGAGAGTGAGAGCCACTCTCGGGGGGCAGCAAGGGGCCCTAGGCTTGCTGCCCTTCCCTGCGTCCGTGGCCAGGCACTGTGCTGGGCACCGAGAGTGAAACGAAGCCCTGCCCCAGCTCTCGGAGTGCACATTCTAGCTGGGACACAAACGGGCAAGCACACAAAGACACAGTGTGCCGGGTGCTGAGTGCTGCAGGGAAAGGAAGCAGGGTGGGGACACCGTGTCACAGGGGTCGGAGAAGCCTCTCCCAGGAGGGATGTTGGTGCAGAGGTGTGGGGGGTGAAGGAGCGAGTCACCCGGAAGGCTGGCAGAGAGCGTTCTAGGCACAGGAACAACAGAGCACGGCTCTGAGGAGGTGTGGCGTGCCCGGGGACCAGCAAGAGGGCCGCGCGCACTGGACAGCAGTGGCGGGGCAGGGAGAGTATGCGGCTGAGGGGCTGGGGGCTAGAGCAGGAGAGCCGCTCCCACGACGGGGTGAGGGGTGGGGGTCAGGAGACCCCGCCAATGCCACTGCCATCACCCCCGCGTGGGCACAGGGGAGGTGGTGAGATCGGGCCCGATTCTGGATCTACCTTAGAGCTGTCAGGATGTGCTGATGGTCTGCATGTTGCATGCGAGGGAAAGAAAGGAGACATGGTGAACCGCAAGGTTTTACGCCAGAGCAACTGGAAAAACGTTACGGAATGGGGAGAGTGGTCGCAGCAGCAGATCTGGGATAAAAGTCAGGAGTTTGGTTTGGGGCAGGTAACATCTGTGATGCCCGGCATCAAATGCAGTTGAGGCAGACAGCTGGATATAAGGGCCTGGAGGCACAGGCTAGAGTTGCGTATTTTAAGGCGGTGGTCATCAAGTGGCACTGAAGCCGTGGGTCCAGCTAAGCCCACCTAGAGAGGGAGTGTGGCTCTCGAGGACATGGGCTGAGCCCTCAGGCAGCCAAATCTAAAGTTGGGCAGATGTGAAAGAACCTGCCAAGGAGGCAAGAGGAGCCTCCATGGTAAGAGCAGAGCCCCAGAGCCCCAGAACGCAGCGATGACAGCGCTTCAAGGAGGAAAGTCTGGGTAAAACTGTCAGGCGGGCGTTGCTGACAGTCACACAGGGCAAGGACTGGGAGTTTGCCATTGGATTTGCCAGTCTTGAAGTCACTGTCAACCTAGACAAGAGCTGCTTGGGTATATTTGTATCTGTGTATCTGAACTCATTTAAAATAATTCACTGCATCCGTACAGATAAACATAGCCAGCCTTCTCTGTAAACATTCCTTTGGAAAAATCAGTTCTAGGCTTTGGGGCCTGTATTAAGACCTAAAGGCCAGGTATATGGCTCACACCTGTAATCCTAGCACTTTGGGAAGCTGAGGCAGGAGGATTGCTTGAGGCCAGGAGTTCAAAACCAGCGTGAGCAAGAGTGAGACCCTGTCTCTACAAAAAATAGAAAAATTAGCCAGGTGGCACACACCTGTAGTCCCAGCTACTCAGGAAGCTAAGGCAGGAGGATTGCTTGAGCCTAAAAGTTCGAGGTTGTAGTAAGCTATGATGACACCACTAGGTGACACCACAAGGTGACAGAGCAAGACCTTGCCCCACCCCCAAAAAAAGACCTAAAGTATAGTGTGGTAGGGGCTAGGGTTGAATCCCAGCTCTGTTTCTTAACTAGCTAGGTAAACTTGGGCAAATTATTTGACATCTCTGAGCCTCAGCCTCCTCATCTGTAAAATGGAGATAACAATAGTATCTACCTCATAGCTTGTCATAAAAGTTAAATGAGAAAAAGATGTATAAAGCATTGAGCATCATGCCTTCTTAAATAATAGCTATTAGTATCAAGTGGGTGTGATGCTCACTTAAAATACTAACAAAGACACATGAGCAATAAGTTTAATTCCATTCTCCTGGCAAATAAATAAATAAATAAACCCCCAGACCAAACAGTCATTCTGGTTGTCACGTTTAATTATTATTCGCCTTCCTTTCTCCCTGGCACCACTGAGACCCAGCAGCTCCCCTCCCCGAGCGGCTCTGTGCTCAGTACATTTCAAAGAGTGAATGAGACTGCTGCTATTGAGTTTTGGCCTAAAAGATGAACCACATTTCTGCAAGTGCAGCACAAAGCAGGGCAGCTCCCACCATGTCTACCTGGAACCTGGCAGGGGGTGGCCAGCCCTAGGCCCCGCTGGCCAGGGAGGAAGATGCCGGCTGGAAAGCACAGACTGCCGCCCACCCTCCCACAGCAGCCCAGCCCCGCCCCGTGGGGCTTCCACCCAGGACCGCGGCCCCTGCACCCACGTGGCAATACTCACTCCAACCTGATGGTGCCCTCCGTGGAAGTTTTGTCAAAGAGCCACCGGAAGAAAAAATCCAGACTGAAAAACAAATGAATTCCCTAAAAGTCTATTTCTAGAACACTCTGTCATCACTACACACATTTTCATTTTACTCCACTCTAAAAACAGGCCAAGTCTCAAGATTTACCTCTGTTCTCCACGATACCAGATACTACAATGTGTGGCATGTTTTAACAGAAACGTCCTTCCTTGAGATAACAAAGCCACCATTAGACCCTTCCGAAATGGAAGGTCCTCGATGAGTTTTGTTTTCAAGCTGTTGTTTCTTTGGTTTTTTTTTTTAAAAAGAAGAACAATCACATTTCCAGAAGAACCAACGAATTAGCACAACTGTGCTGCAAGTGGATGCAACAGGCTTAGATGTTATTAGAGATTTGCATCCAAACTCTCTAGATGTGACCCTGGTTTGGAATGTGGAGCAGGAAGTGGTGTGTACCTGGTGAGGCCCAAAGAAGGCAGGATCAGCACCATGAAGATCAAGAATATGTAGACCTTGGTCATCATGATCCGGTTTTCCCCTGACCTGCAGGAAGTCGGAGGTGAGCACTCACCACCCCACAAAAGCTCCAGGTGTCCAACTGAGGCCCCTACTAGGTGCCCGTTGCCCTGGCCAGGGGGTCAGAGACATCCTTTTCGGGGCAGGGACTCGGGGCTCCTGGAAACTCACTTGGTCCAGTGGGACTCCAGCAGCGTGGAGTAGTAGACGATGGATGGCAGCAGGGCGGAGAAGGACCACAGCAGAAGGGTCGGGAAGAACTGGCTGATGATTGGGTCCTAGGAGACAAGGTCCACAGGCAGAGAGAGTTGGAGGGGCACGGGCCACTTGGCTCTGAAGCTGTGACCTACTGGCACGGTGGCTCAGTGGACTCCTGGAGTAGGGTTGGGTCATCCTTGACCCTCAGAACCAACACTGTGTCAGGCCCAGAGGAGGCAGTCCATAAATGCCGGTTGAATAAACAATAATAGCACCTTACACTTGTACAGTTCTTTACAGCGAAGAAAGCAACTGCACGTACAACGGAACTCCACTTATCTGGCTGGCCACGGCTAGATAACCTTCTCCATTCCCTAGAGGTCACTGATGACCGGAGCTCTCCGGGCCACCCGCCCACGCACCCCCGCTGGTCTGGCTGTAGCTTATCAGGCCTCTAGTGTGCTTGTTCTCAACCCCAAGGATGCTGGCTGTACCTGTTACTGTAATTACATGATCTGGATTACTTTCGCTGATTAAATGGACATAAAAATAGAGAAATTTTCTTTGAAAACTAAGTTGGACATTTCCGAAAGACTTGATAAAGGCTAATTTCTACAAAATGCTGTTGAACTAGATGAGAGTAAATTAACTGTAAAAGATCAAAGGATCTGATACCTGGGAAGGTTGTATATTCAGAATGGCTGTGTAAGGATCTTTATTATTTTTTTATTTTTATTTTTTTTAGTATTAAAATAAGTTTTATTTTAAAATGTTGAAAACATGATTCCTTTAGGAAAAAATTTCTATCCCTCCACCAGCTAATCCACAACAGGATTCAAAGAAGTTTGGATCTAGCATGATAAGGATAGTTGGACTACCTGGAGTCTTCTTTAAAACTATCTCTGAGGATGGAGTCTAGGACTGATTTTTAAAAATGTTCCCAGGGACTGTTTTTATACTAAAGTTTAAAAGCCACTAATACAAAGTAAAAACCAAGATGTGACCGCCTCTAGTTTCATTGTAGGTATAAAATAAAGCATATATTAAAGTAATTTAGGAAGTCCAGTTAAATGCCATAATGATCTATAAAATAATCTAAGACTGCTGATGTGCTTGACAGAGCATTAAATATTCTTTTTTTCCTGCCTTGAAGTTATCTTTTCCATCATGTACATTAAATGTTGATGGAAACACACGTATGGAGTTCCAAGTTCTTGAACTCAATGTCGACCCAGGCCCAGATGCATTTCAGTGGGGTTCCCTCACAGCCAGCACACATGGCGAGGTTCGCTAAGAGCCCTCTTGCAGCCGCCACACCATCTGTCCCAGTAATCTGCCACACATTTTCTGCTTCCTTTAAGCTTCTGATGTCTCCATTAGCAATTACAGGTATAGACATATTCTCCTTAATTATTTCAATGGCATCATAATGCACTGGCCGGTGTCTTTCTTCAGCAGTTCTTCCTCGGACTGTAACACAGGGAGCTCCTATTGCTTCAGCCTTTTGACAAAGATCTACAGTTCTTGGAAGGTCATCATGGATCCTTATTTTAACAGAAACCAAAAATCTGGGGTTTTCCACTTCATTTCTTGCTTATTTCACCATATCTCGAACAAGTTCTGGCTTGTTTATTAAGCAAGCCCCATAACCTTCTGCCCTTGCCCACCTCTGAGGACAGCCACGGCTAATGTCTGTTCCATCCGCATAAGGACTACACGAGCAGCATCGGATAAAATTCTTGCATCGTTAGCAGCAAACTGAATGATCAATGGGCAATCATTTGGTTTGTGGTAAATTCACTGTCTCTGGCTTTTATAGGTCTGACAAAATCAGCAGCAACTATCATTGGTGTATAACACAGATCACAACTGTATTTTCTCACTAGTGTTCTGAAAGCCAACTTTGAATATCGAACCATAGGGGCACAGACTTTTACAAGCTGCCCAGAATGAAACATTTCTATTGGATCTTTTTTTCTTTCTTGACATACTGTGGTTTGTATGCAGTCACTCCTCATGAACACAGATTTTTTCAAATTTTAAGAGGGACATGCTGCGGCCACGTTCCAGGGCCCACCTTCTCTTTGGCCAGGGGAACGGCACCAGCCCGGACCGACGGGCGGCCTTGGTGCCCTCGCTGTGCTGGGCCTGGGTGCTGGAGCCCTCGGCCCCCCCTCCCCCGCTCTGGTGCCCTCGAGGCTCATGGCCAGCGGCCAAGTCGCTCCCCAGGCTGGCGTGGAGCCGCGGGGGCTGTGTAAGGGTCTTTAGATGCTTGCTTTACTTTACGGAAACCAACACGGGAATCACAAACAATGAAACAAGGGTGCCATTTACATAGAACAGACAAAGTGGGGCTCTCATCAGCAGACCCATCCTCAAAAGAACAGGCCTTGTCTCTCCATCAAAAAACTGGCAAAAGAATAGACATGTACCTGCTTCAAAACTAAATAAAATCACTTACTATACACTTAGAGTGGTTATTATTATGTATTCAGTCAGATAAGAGCTTCAACTACGCATCAGCTCATTTTATCATCATGACAGCAACTCCATGAGTATAATACGGCAGGTGTTCTCACTCCAGCTTTTGGAAGAAGAAACTCAGAATTCATCAGCTAGCTAGGGAATGGCAAAACAAGGACGAGGAGGGCCTCCTGTCCAGCGTGCTTTCCCAGAGGATGCCTAACCAATGCCAAGTGGAATTGGAAAAAAGAAAAACGATATAGGGAGATATTTCAGCAAAGCTAATTATAAAAATCCAACATCTTTTAAAGTAGATGTCAATTTACAGAGGGGCTAGGTGTTATTGATTGAACTAAGATTTTTGAAAATCATCCATTGCCTATACAGAATAAATGATTTTATAACAAGACTGTCAGGAAGTAAACTGTAAAAGAAATAATTCATGATCCTGCCACCCGAATCAACAAAGCTCCTTGCATTCCTTCCTGCCCGGTCCGTGCGGTGTCCAACACACTCACAAATCCCCGGCGCCGCACCGTGACCAGGCCCAGAGCTGACTCCACATTCTGCTTCTATCGTGAGCCCCATGTCTACAGCAAAGCCTATGCAGTTTTGAATGCACGCTGAACGTTCTATCAGGCTGAATATACCTCGTTCCACTTAAGTGACCCCCACTGTTGAACATTTAGATTAATTACACTTAAAAACTTTTTTTTTTTTGCACTAGTATAAAGACATTGTAAGAAACAGCCATGCCTGTTCAGGGCCTAGAGTCCCAGGCGTGAGCTGAGCAGCGTGGCCACCTGGTTCAGGCCCTCCACACTCGTCAGCCCCCTGCCTCCCCCAGCCACACACCCTCTTCAGCCAGCCCTCCTGGGTGGGCCTTACAGAATGGTCACTCACATTCAGCGCATGGATGGGTTTGGTGACGTTGAACTTGTCCATGGTGGACAGGATGATGGAGGGTGTGGTCAGGAAAAACAGCCCCACGAAGAGAATGAAGTTGATGCCCAGCCACTGGAGCCACCAACGCAGGCCCTGGATAGAGAGGTTCTTCCTGCAGGGTAGGGGTGCACAGGCCCAGAGGCTTACCTCCCAGTGCCCACAGCTTACGTGGGTCGGAAGGTCAGATTAAGGCAGGACAAGCCACTAGCCCAGGGGCTCTGGCTGAGGCTCGTTTGGGCCTCAGGAGTAAAGGCAAGTTCCCTCTCTGCATTGAGAACCTTCAGCTATGGGAAGGCCAACTCTCGGGTCCCTGTGAACTCAGATGGAAAACAGGGTATTCCCTGACCTGGCTCCCCTGCTAGAGTCTGGCCAGAACCTACCAAAGAGATGCCAGGAGCACAGAGCAGTCAAACACGGCTCCGACATGGCATTTCTTAGACATGTCTGCAATGCTTTGTGACTAAGGACACATTCTTCCCAGTGGGACCACAGGCTGGGGTGCAAGGAGAAGGGAAGGAGGGACAGAGGAGCAGAGGCACAGCTGGCACCTGTCCTGGTCCTACCCCCACCAAGAACAGACTCACAAGCCACTCTCAATTTAGGGGGCCCTATGAACCGAAAGCAAAACTGTCAGAGGCTGAACTAGAACTCAGCGGGGACAAGGACCCGAATTTCATTCTGTACAAGGAACTGGACAGGCAGCCGTGCTGGGGGCACTGTGCCCAAGGCTCACCCACGGCCTCCATGGACAAGGCTCACCAGCGTGTCACCCTGGCTAAGGCTGCACTGTCCGACGTGGGAGCCACAAGCCACATGTGGCCACTGAGCATTGAAGTGTGGCTGGTCTGAATTGAAAGGTGCTACAAGTGTATAATACACACCAGATTTTCAAGACTAAGTAGGAAAAAGAACGTAAAACATCTCAAATTTTTGAAAAACTGACTACATGTTGAAAAAACATTTTGGATATATGGGGAGTGATAAATTATTAAAATTAATTCCAACTGTTTCTTTCTACCTTTTTAACATAGCTACTGGGAAATTCAAAATTACACACAAGCTCACATTAAACGTCTGCTGGATGGCGCTTGAATGCTAGGGAGTAGCAACGGAGGGAGGTGCTGGGTGTGGACACCCCAGTTGGCCACACGGAGCACACGCCAGCACCCTGCCCAGAGAGTTGCAGATGTGTGTAGGTATCCACTGAATGGCAGGTCACACCTGTGCTCCAGGTGACGGGCAGCCCCTACCAGGACCCCAGGCCTCTCTCCCGCCCCTTCCCTGGCCTGGGGGCTCACCAGCAGATGTCCTCGGGGTAAGCGGCAAAGGTGACCGTCCACGTGGAGGCACAGAGCTCCCTGCTGTAGGAGGACGGCTGGGGCTCACCTTTGCAGCGAAGGCCCTGGCACTTGCAGGCATTGAAATCTTTCAGGATGCTGCAGGGAAACGCAGACACGGTCAGGGCCAAGCCCGCCCAGGGCAGCACATACGTACGTGGCAAATGGGGACTGAGTAAGAGCTGGGAGGCTTGTAGCACAGGGTCTTTGCTTTGTTATTATGACTTTATTATAATTAACACTATGTAAGAGGTGCCATGCTTGGCATACGACATGAAGGATTTTGTTTAATCCTCACAACTTTGCAAAGCAAGGGAATGCTATTCCCATTTCACAGATAGGAAACTGAGGCCAACAGCCCCCAGCACACCCCTCCTCCAGGGGGCCGTTCCCCTCCACCCTGCCCATGACGTGGAGCTCTGATCTGAGCCTGTCACCAGGCCTTTCACTCCCACCCCGCTTCCTCCCAGGCAGGGGAGGAGCATCAGACCACATTGCCTGTTCCCCCCCTTCCCTCCCCAGGACTCCCACCACAACCCTCACCCTCTCAATGGGTTGCAGCTTTCCCTTCTTAGCCTCCTATAAGGAACCCACAGGCCCCTTGACTCCTGTCTCAGAACACCCTTCCTCTTTCCTCCCGCTCCGGCTTCTGCAGCGAGGCAGGAACCCTGCAGGGAACGCCCAGGCTCACGATGCCCGGGGCAGGGAAGGCAAGGGAAGGGGCACTGGCTTGGCCACCTCCTTTCTGCATCCCTCTCCTGACCTGCCCCTGCTGCTCCGAAAGCTTGAGAGCATTTTGCAAGCTTATAGCCCCGTGCCAAGGGGTGCTATGAAATGCCAGGACCCCCATGGCAGTGAGCACACTGGAGTGCCCTGGGGGTCTCCCCCAGAGCTTTGCATCTGGAGGAAGATGGGAAGTCCACAAGCAGAAGGATCTGTGGTTCCAGAGTGGAGATCGGGAAGGAGGGTGCATGCACCCCCAGGCAGGACGCCACACTCAGAGCCAGCGGGATGGATCCCGGCACAGCTGGGAGAGCGGGCAGGGCCTGCCCACAGTGAGCGTGGAAGGCTGTCGCCAGCCACACCTGAGCAGGAGGCAGACACGCCTCAACAAATCCCGGCTGTGGTGGGTCAGCTGCACCACCGCTACGCAAGAGGGACAGCAAGTTATCTCCAGGAGGACAGGGAGTCACCCAAGAGGGGACCTGGGACTTGCCCACACCCACTAGGTAGCCATGGACTTGTCCTGGAAGGTGACGAAGGCCATTCCCAGGGGCTGGTCCTGGACGTGGCACTCTTCCTCCACGATCCTCTCCAGCAGCCGGTCCTTCATGCGCGTGTAGTAGGAGATGGCGTCCTCCTGCCAGAGACACGACCCCTCGGGATGACGTGGTCCCTGCAGGTGTCAGGGCACCCCAGTGCCATGCCCGCACTGCCCACGGCCGGGGCTGGGATCGAGCCCTCACCCACTCACACCCTCGAACTTCACAGCAGCAGAACTGGCCACAGGGCTTGGGGTTGATGAGGGTGCGCTGGCCCGCCTTCGCCTGCAGGCCCGCGTAATAGGCCAGGCTTTTCTCGGCCTTCTTCCTGCGGGGGAGCAGCAGGCACAAGCCTCAGACTCACAGCCCTGGGCCCGGGCCCACCCCCACAGGCCAGGGCTGGTCCCCGAGACAAGGGGGAGTCCAGCTTTCTGAACAAGAAAGGGGCAGGGCCTCCCCCCACCTTCCCAGCTGGGGGACCCCAGGCCAGAGGAAGGAGGTGGCGTCTGGGGCAGGGAAGGGGTCAGAAAGCTCCAGGCCGGCAGGCTGCCCGCCGCCCTACCTCTCCCTGCACAGGTGCATCAGCGCGGCCACGTCGTAGCACAGCTGCACGTCCACCACCGCACACGTGGGATAGGCGTCCCTGCGCCGGGGAGGGAGGGCCAAGAGCCATGGGAAAGAGAACACTGGGCAGGAGACACCCCCGCGTCCACGGGCGAGGAGCCGCGCACTGCTCCTTTCTGTGCCGGCAGAGGCTCTTTTCTCCTTGCCTTTTATCCCTCAGAAGGGGGACTTTGGAATTTAATGCAAAGAGCCTTTTTTAACAGTGTGACACTAACTGCCTAGAACTGACAGTGTACATCCGCTTGGCTTTCAGTCGGCTGGCGCTTCTCACGGGAAGAACGAACACGTGCCTCTCACCGCGCAGAGGAACAGCTCTACTGTTTGCGCTAGGTCAGGATCTACCTTGGGCCACTGCCGAACCCTATTCCATTGGTAGCCTCTCTGAAGGTCACAGACCTTTCAGGGGGTCTAAAGAAAGCAAAAGACCCTCAGCCCAGAAAATGTCTACACACATATTAACAATCAGCAAAATACATTCTCACTACTGGCAAGGTACTGTTATATATACTAACTTATTTGATCCTCATCATAATCTAGGAGGTTTTGTCCCCATTTTACAGATGAGAAAACCAAGGCCCACAAAGGTTAAGTGTCTTGTGTCCAAAGTCACACAGCTAGTGAGCGTCTGAGCTGGGAGGTGACTATAGGCAGCCCCGAGCCAAAGACAAAACCGGTGCCACCATGTGATGCCTCCACACCATACACACACAACTGTACATAGACCTCCCAGGAATTCCGGGACCACGTAAATCCCCAGCTACTATGTGCTAGGCACTGTTCTAGATGCTGGGAACAGAGCCGGGATAAGTTTAATTTCGAGAGAGAGAGACAGCCTGTAGACAAGTCAACCATTCAATTAAATAGTGGGACAATTTCTGGTCTTAGTAAAAGCTGTGAGGATGAGAACTCCAGTTTAAGCAACCCTGCTGCAAGGCAAAGCCACACATCAATCTCCATGGATTGCAACTGTGTCCACTAAAAAGGCCTTCTAAAATAGTGGCCAGTAGGAGCCGCACAATGTCTGCATGGGAATGAGGGGGCTTTTTTTCTCCTTAAGGTTATACATTAAGTGGTCCTATTGCTTCCAAATGTTGCCTACCAGGCAATTTTGAGGAGTTGTTTCAAAGAATAAAAAAAAAAAAAAATGATTCTAGGCTGTATTTGGTAGCTCATGCCTGTAATCTCAGCACTTTGGCAGGCCAAGGTAGGAGGATCACTTGAGGCCAGGAGTTCAAGACCAGCCCGGGCAACATAGCAAGACCCCATCTCTACAAAAAAAAGGAAAAATTAGCTGGGTGTGGTGGCTCCTGCCTATAGTCCCAGCTACCCAGGAAGCTGAGGTGAGAGGATCACTTGAGCCCAGGAGTTTAAGGTTACAGTGAGCTATGATTGCACCACTCACCACTGCACTCCAGCCTGGGCAACAGAGCATGGCCCTGTCTCAAAAAACAAAAACGAAAATAAAAAGCTGAAAAAAAATCAAACAATCTTCTTCTCTCAGGGAAAGCCTTTTCTCCAGCCTCCACCTGCAGGAATTGTTGGTGCAGTTGCTCCACAGGGCCTCCCAGAAAGGAGTTCCGCCAGGGAGAGACTGGACTCCGACACAGAGTGCTCGCTCGACAGACTCTTGCTGAGTGGGTGGATGAACCAACAATGCATAGACGGCCCTGAGGCCCGTCCCCCTCGGAGACGCCAGCTCTGTGGGCCGGTGCAGAAGCTCAGCTCACTTATCTTACTCTACAAAGCTGACGCTGAGAACCCAGGGCAAACCGTTTTCTTTTCCTGTGTGCGCTCATGTTGTTCATTTGCACCTACACCCTGTCCACAGCCCAGAAGATGCGGTCCCATGGGGCAGCCGTGTCTACTGGTAGAGGAAGGGCCACCCGGGCTCCAACCCTGCACGGCACCAGCAAAGCTGGCACACGGGAGCCACGTGATACCGTGTGGCAGGGCCAGGCCTTCTAGAGTCTCACCTGGGGCCCCAAGTGAAGGGTGGAAGATGCTCACCTAAGGTGCGTGCCCCGGGACCGAGCTGGTCCTGCCTGGGGGACTCGGCTCCCCTTCGGCCCCATCCCCGCTTACCGGAAGTGGCTCTCCACAGCCTCCTTCTTGGCATCTCTGGGGAGTCCTGTGATAAACAGCGTCCGCCTCACCTGTCGGAGAAACACACCAGGGAGAAAAGTCACTGGGACGAGCCCGCTTCCGGGTAGGCCCAGTCTTCTGCCCTGTCTGAGCCTCCCAAAAGATGACGGCAGGACACCAGGAGGCTCAGGTTCTCTCCTTCCATGGCCTGGGAGGGCCCGGGGCATTTTACTATGTTAATATTGACACGTCCTCCAGCCTATACAAAGAATCCCTTTCCAAACACCCTACGAGCCAACGCCGCAGGAGGAGAGTGAGAAAGGACCTAAACAGGGGAAAGAACCTGAAATGGGGGTCACGTGGGGGTCCTCAGAGGAGGACTCCGGCCTGGAACCAAGTCACAGACACTCCCTCCCCTGCCAAGCTGGGGTGCAAAGGGGAGGCACTGCTCCCAACCCGAACCTCCTCTCTCCATAGCACCAGCGGCTGCGGCTGCAGGCCCAGACCCCGCCAGTCAAAGGGCAAGCTGGCAGAAGGAGCAGGAAATGTCCAAACCTTAAAACGATCTACCAGGAAATTTTAAAAAAGGAAGAAAATGAATATGCGAGCCACACGCCAGAGGGCCGTCCCTGGGCAGGAGCCGGGCAGGCCCCAGCCTGCCGGCCGCTCACCAGGCTCTCCTCCTTGTACTTGATGGACCGCGTGTGGTGCCGCATGAAGCCCACGGTGAGGAGGAGGTAGATGACGGCGAAGACGGTGTGCAGCCAGAGCAGGTCTTTGCTGAGGGGAGACGCGGGCCATCAGGGCGGGGCCGGGCAGGGGCTGGCTGTCCTCAGTGGGCATGGGCTGGCGGTCAGTGGCTTCATCAACAGATCCACCCACTCAGGCAAGTGGCCAGCGCCCAAGGCCCCTAGTGAACACTTCAGAGAGGTCCCCCTCCTGCCCTGACAGCGGGCTTCAGGTCCACAGTCCCCTGTGCTTCACCAAATCCCCCCACAAAACAGCGGCTGCCTGTGGCGTGCCCGTGCCCACGGCCCAGCAACGCCGCGGCCGCAGGGGGCTCTCGGGCGCTGGCCCCCGCTCCGGCCCAGCCCCGGCTCGGGAATCGCCTCCTCCCGGCCTCACCGCACCCTGCTACCCGCGCCACACTCACTCGGTCTGCAGGTTTGCTATGGTCGTCCGCCCAAAACTGTACGGGTCTTTGTCTGCAGAGAAGCACACACACTTAGTTCCGGGTGGCAACTGGCAGCAGGAGGGGTCTCATCAGGCTTGGCTCGTGGACCTCCCGGGGGAGCGCAGGCCGCCCGGCCCGGCCTTTCCAAGCTGCGCCGCCGAGGCCTCCACCTGACTCCAAGACCCTCCCTGGTAACTTCTCCCCTCACCCTGCAGGTGAAGTCCAAATTTGAATTCTCTCGCTTTGAGAAAACTAAAAACCTTCTACGTTGTCACTAAAACCAAGGCATTTTCAGTGGGCGTCGCAAGCAGACTCAAGACGGCGCTTTGGAAGCTGCGTTCCCGCGGCTGCCCCCGGATACGAGGCCACACTCTGATTTTCACTGAATCAGACATATTCTGGGCCTACTAAGTGTGACCCCTGATTTGGGAGAATGCGGGAAAGTATAAAACTCTCTCTGAAAGCTCCTGTTTCTATAAAGCTTAGGAGGTGTTTCCTCTTACTTGGAATCTGAAATTGGCATGAGGGGCCCAGGCTCGGGAAGATCCTTCTCTGGATCCCAATCAGATGGGAAAGTTCAGGAAGTCACCCTGAGACCCTCCCACGTCTGAGCTGGAGCGTGACTCCCGGGGTCCCTCCCCACGAGCCCTGTCCCGGTACTGCTGCTCTGCCTCCCACGCAAACAGGGACCAGGGGGCGGTTACCAAGCAAGTCTCCCGAGAGGTTGACGGGCAGGATGACGCACAGGGACAGGAAGCTGACCACCACCAGCAGGAAGATGATGTGCCTCTGGAAGGACAGGTAGTGGGTGGCGTCCTCCCCACACCACTCCAGGATCTGGTCGTCGCTGGCCGAGACACGCGGAGTCGTGTGAGCCCAGGACAGGCCCGGCCCCCACTTAACCTCACCACAGTCCCTGCAGTGGTTCGCTCATTATCCCCGCGCTTTCTTTTACGTATGAGGAAATACAGGGACAGGAAAACTGCGTAACTCTCAGGATCACACAGCTTACAGGAGCAGAGCTAGGACGTGAATTCCAGAGCCCACCCTCTCGGCCCCTACATCACACTCTGGGCAAAGGAACTGCACCACCCCGCCTGATGTTGCCAGAAACGTCTGTGCCCAAGCTGTGCTTATGTGCACAGGTGAGGTGCACGGACACAGTCGTCACACTCCTCCTGCTCTGTCACGAGGCGGCTGCTGGGAACCCCGTCGGGAATGCAGCTGGGAGTGCGTCTGGCCCCAGCCCTCCTCTCTCATCTCCCCCTCAGCTGGGCTGGGGGATTTAGGTGGAGCCAGGGTTTCACACATTCTAAGTCTCAGTCTGTCCTACTGCCCCCGCCTCCTCGCTGTGTCCCTGCCATGGCCCCAGAGATAGGGAGGTGACCTGCTCCACCCTTTCCCACCCTCCGAGTGCTATACTTGGAGGCTCTGGGTCAACTGGGCACCCAGAAACCCAGGGTTCAGACAGCAGACTTCCCTGCTACAGAAGGAGAAGGGCAGGTGCTCTGCTCTCCCCCACTCTCCCGAGGGCCCTGCTTCCGGAGGGCCAGGAAAGCACTGCACTGGCCAGAGCTCAGTGCTATTAAAAAGGCAGCTCTGGGGCCGGGCGCGGCGGCTCACGCCTGTAATCCTAGCACTCTGGGAGGCTGAGGTGGGTGGATCGCTCAAGGTCAGGAGTTCGAGACCAGCTTGAGCAAGACCAAGACCCCGTCTCTACCAAAAGTAGAAAAAATTAGCTGGGCAACTAAAAATATATAAAAACTTTGCCAGGTATGGTGGTGCATGCCTATAGTCCCAGCTACTCGGGAGGCTGAGGCAGGAGGATTGCTTGAGCCCAGGAGTTTGAGGATGCTGTGAGCTAGGCTGATGCCACGACACTCACTCTAGCCCGGGCAACAGAGTGAGACTCAGTCTCATTAAAAAAAAAAAAAAAAAAAAAAAGGCAGCTCTGAAAGACAGCAGCGTGGGCTTTGCAGTCAGACAGCCACGGTGAAATCCAGCTCAGCTGCCTCTACCTGGCAGCAGGTCACATGGCTTACCTGAGCATCTGAGCTCAAGCAAGGACACTGCCCACCTCCTCCTTCCCCAGCTCAGCAGGGGCTCCACAGAGCCGGTGAGGACCAAACCTTAATGCTGCGCACGCACCAGTGGGTGCTCAGAAGGACGCGTGCGAATGTGAGTCCTGTTGACTATTTATCTAGAGGACAAAGCTTTGCCATTAACTACATTGCTCTCACTTTTACATACATTCCCTCCCCTGCTTCTCCTGCTGCACACCAGAGCTCACAGACTTCTTCCACAGGCCTCTGCCTCTGGCCAGTTCCCCTGGGAGCAGCTGCTGCCAAACCTGCCCATTTACAACATGCTCTCACATGTGTTAGTTCCTCTGAATTAAGCCAAGTGTGTGTTATCCTCAGCCTCCTTTTATAGTTGGAGAAACTGAGGCCCAGAGACAAGGACTTATTCAAGCACTGCATTTCACTGATTCTAAGATATCCGTTTCATATTTCAACACCTCTGAAATGGGGTGCACCCTACAGTTATAGCTGATGGTAGCTTAACTGGCAGCATTTTCTTGTTCTTAAAATAATGTGCCTCTCACAGCAATGGGTCCTTAGAGTCCATGGAACACGGCAGTGGGGGCAGAGCAGAGACTCTTTTAACCAAATGAGGGGAACGTATTTTATTTCTTCACTTTTCACTGATTCGAAGACATGTAAACCTGCTTAGAAGAGCTTCCGCCCACATCTAATTAATGTTAAATACTAAGTAGAATAATTCCTGCCTAAAGCAAAAAAAAAAAAAAAATAGGTTTAATTAGCTTGTGCAGCATTATGAAAGATGAACATATGATTTCCACTGAATATGTTGAAACGAATGAAGTTCATTGCCACCTTCAAGAACCTTGTGGGAAGCCCCAGCATGTGTGCCCTCCAGCATGGAGCCTCCATCCTAGAGGCCTCCTCCTCCAGTGTCCCTGACCCCAGGGGCTGTCTGGGCCACCTTTATTCTCAGCCACCACATACCGCTTTGAACTTGAACTAAAAAGCATCTAGGAGACACCCTCTAAGGACTAAGCATCTTGGCTCTTCATTGGCCAAACACCCAAACGAACCAGCCAAACAAAGGTGCAAGGCGTACTCACTGCAGACGGAAGATAGCCGTCAGCCAGGGGCAGCATCCCTGCAAACAGAGAGAACAGAGATTGGCTTCCAACATCTGTGTCTTTGGGAGGCAGATGTAATCATTGTCTTGACATTAAATAACCATTTAACCTTCTGTTGCATAAAAACAGTGCTTTTGTCCCCTATTCAGCAAGCTACTCTCTTGTCCCAAATAGGACAGAGTCCACATGTTCCCAATCTTTTGCAGTATGCACCCTGTACCTGGAATTCTTGCTAAAACCTCTCAAGGTTTGGCAATGTCACGGTCCAATCACAAAACTTGGATCAAGAGCTGATGAGAGCTCAGGGCAGCTCTGGAGAAAGTAGTGTGGGCTTTTGTTTGATTGGTTCAACATGACTAAGAGGTGGGAAGAGAGAGGACATAAGCCTAATTGACTGGACAGCCCCCTGCAGCAGGAGTTAGAGGGGACCAGGGTGTCTGTGGGTTTTATTGTCCTTCTTTCTCTTAAACTTAACACTCCCTAAAGCCAGGCTGTTACCCAGCTTGGAAAGACAAATATTGGTTCATCATGCACTCAACAATGATAAGCACAATGATAAGCACTAGGTATCAGGTGCTGGGGAACAGGGCTGGATAGGGCAGGGCTCCTGCCCATGTTCCATTCATAATCTGGCAGGCAAGTCAATAATTAACTGTCATACAAAACCGAAGTGTGATTAGAGAGATGAGTGCTAAGAAAGTCTGGGGATTCCATGGCCCCTCTGCCTGTGAGTTCTTCGAGTCTTACTATCCACCTGCCTACAGTATTTCCCAAGTTCAGGAGCCTGTTGATACAGAGCTTTCCCCAGCACCCGCCACTTGAGACCGGCAGCACTGAGTGAGCTGCTGAGTCAGGAGCGTGACTTCCCTGCCCCCATCATCACTGCCGGTCCCCATCCCAGCCACAACCACGACTGTCCCTTAGATACCAACCAGCTCATTTTCAAAGTCTTGTTGCCCTGAGGAGGAAGTTGATGACAATCTCTGAAATCTGGACTCACTAGAGACACAAAAGGAAAAAAATGACAGATAATTATTTTGTAAAAAGTCAAAAGATTATGTCCGGTGTTTTGCTGTCTTTTAGAGCTCAGGACCAAAGCTACCAATCCTCAATGGCACGGAGAAAATGTAACTTACTCTGCGAAAACTAGAGACGAGGAGGATAGCCATTCCCAGGCATGGTGTGACACTCGAGGTTATACGGAGTGAATGGGCTCAGGACAGGCACAGCCCACCTCTGTGCCCATACCCTCACTCCTCAGCACGTGACAGTCTGCCAAAAACGACTTCAAAGTGTTGCCGGTTTACAACATATTTCATTATATATCAAATAAAACTTGGGATAAATATTGTATTTATCAACTCTAAGCCACCACTGGTTGTAAAGTACAAAATTATTTTATCAATCACTAAGAAAGAAAAAACGTTGCCAATTAAACTATGGCCACCATTGATAATAAGACCCACCCCAATTTCAGAGACTAGAAAATACCAAAATGGGTATTTTAGAGTTGACAAACTATAGCATTTTATACTGTGGCATTTGAATCAGATCCTTTCTTCTTCTCAAAATTTTTTTAGAGATGGGGTCTCATTCTGTTGCCCAGGCTGGAGTGCAGTGGTGCACTCATAGCTCACCGCAACCTTGAATGCCCAAGCTCAAGTGATCTTCCTGTCCCAGCTTCTCACGTAGCTGGGACTACAGAGGAGTGTCATCATGCTCTGCTATTTTTTTTTTTTTTTGTAAAGACAGTGGTCTCACCATGTTGCCCAGGCTGGTCTTGAACTCCTGGGCTCAAACAATCCTCCTACCTTGGCCTCCTAAAGTGCTGTGATTACAGGAGTGAGCCACCATACCTGTCCCACATTCTTTCTTCTGAGTACCCCCCAAAACACCCTGTTCACTGTGAATTTGAAGCATTTGCAATATGTGAATTTTTGCTTTTTTCTATTTTCCTACTCCTGGCCCCACCATCCCACTTCTAATGACATCAAACATAATGAAAGTTAACTTTCAAAGCATTTGCAGAGACACTGTCATTTGTCCTTCACAGTAACCCTGTGGGGAAAAGATGGCAGGACACCAACCCCAATAAGTGTGAGGACTTGACCAAGATCACACAGCCAGACGAGTGGCAGGGCCTCCTGACCCCCAGTGCTCTTTTCTATTGCAGTACATGGCCCTCCCTCAAGCTGAACATGCTGTAAAGGCATCAGACGTCCCAAAAGGTTTTCCCCAGTGGTCTAGGGTCATTGCCTCGAGCTTCCGAAAGTGCCAGAGCAGAGACCATGGGGAAGGAAGGTGCACTCCCGTACACCTCCTCTCCTCAGCCGACAGCCCCCTCGCACACGGCGGCCATGAGAGCGCGGGGCTGCCTGGTGAAGCCCTGGGAGGCCCAAGTCCTGCCCACTCACCCCTGTTGCTGCATCTGACACAAGATCCTGGGGTGTGAACAGCCAGCCGGAGCTGGAACACCTGCTCGTGCGGATCTAGAATCCATTTTCACCCTCCATGTGACATGAACAGAGAGCCCTCAGAGCCCAGGGTGGAACTAGAAGGACCCAAGGTCTGGCTGAGCGAGCCCTGGCTTTGTAATGAACTCATAAAGCCGGCTCTGACCCCGAGGGAGGCCAGGCCGCTCCCCCAGGGCTCTGCTGCCTTCCTGATCCACCTCACCCAGCCCTGGCCCCAGGCTAACGGACTTCAAGACAGTACACTCAAAAATATTCAAGATGAGAAAGAAAAAGGGCATCCTCCTTAGCCGATGATGCAAGCCCTACGTATCTAAAGCAACTAGCCTGCAGCCAGCACGGTTCACGGCCACGGCCGGCCTTGGCTTCCTGTGAGCACAGTGAGGGTAACCAGGCTGACCTCGTGGGCGTGGTGAGGGCGCAGAGAACACAGCTTCGGGTACAGGCCTGGCAGACACAGCCAACGAACACAATCTGATATGAGCGTCACACGCGGGCCCTGCCCACACAGAGGGTCATTAGCCCAGCCCATTCCAGCGACACACAAACACGCATGAACATTCACATACATACACACACTCATATACACACGTATACATATATACATACTCACACATCTGCACACACATGCACACATGCTAAGCAATGTGTCTTCTTTACCTGTCTGCTTCTGACACCAGGGCAATGCGGCCATAATCCCAGAATCTTCTTCTTATGATGGAAAACACCAAGATTAAAAGCTGGAAGTAGAAAAGAAACCAAGTAAAAGCATATTGGATGGCTTCTAATGAGAAGAGACAGCTACCTCAGGGCCACGGCCCACCTGCCCAGACTCGCAGTGCTAGAAGGAAATCATTCAGGCCCAGGAAGGCCCGAGCTGCCCAGGGCCGCCGGCTCAGTGGCCCAGTGCTTTGCTCAGCCCCTTCACCAGCTCCTGTCCCCTGTGCCCCAGCTGCCAAGGCTGGTAGTACTGATGCCAGGCTTGCCCGCAGCCCTGCTAGTCCTGCACGTCACCCATTCCCTTGCTCTCAAGGCCGTGTCAACCCCGCAAGGGCCTTGTCTCATCTCAGCTCTGATCTTCCTTCAGCAGCCCCTGAGCAGGAAGGCAAGATCTGAATTCACAGCAGCCCTGGAGACTAGCTTCCTTCTTCACTTTACTTACAATTTCCTTTTATTTTTATTTTTAGAGATTGGGTTCCACTCTATTACCCAGGCTGGAATGCAGTGGCATAATTACTACTCATTGCAGCCTCAAACTCCTGGGCTCAAGTAATCCTCCAGCCTCAGCCTCCAAGTAGCTGGGACTATAGGTGTGTGCCACCACACCTGGCTAATTTTTATATTTTTTTGTAGAGACAGGGTCCTACTATGTTGCCCAGGCTAGCCTCAAACTCCTGGCCTCAACCAATTCTCCAGCCTCGGCCTCCCAAAGTGCTGGGATTACAGGCATGAGCAACCACACATGGCTGAATTTTATTTTTATTTACAGAACCAGGGTAGCAAAGCCGCCCCAGGCTGAGCCAGAAATGGTCAGATTTTTACTTTGAGTTTGGCTCACCTGAAGGCAACCCCTTTGGACCCATAGCACAGAGCACGTGGGCAGCAATGCCCAGCAAGGGCTCCGGGCTGGCTCGGCCGCAGCAAGTGGAGACAGGCTCCCTGGATGGGCTCCCTGCCATCAAGACTCAGGGAAGTGGAGCGACGCATGTTAATAAGCACGCCGCCCGGCCTGCTCTGGTCAGACACCTGTGAAACCCCAGTGTCTTCCCGAAGGAAATCCAGAGGACTGGAACCCCATAGGCACTGAGTTTCTCAGGATGAATCAGGGGGTTGGTGATATATTTTCAAAGGCAGGTGAGTCACGTTACAGGAAAAACACTGAGCCTGCTCAGGAGGCACCTGCCCTCCCTGCCACGCGGCTGCTGTCTTGGTACGTGCAGTGTGGACATTTCCCACACATCCATGCTCGCCGGGACCCTCTCGTCTTCTGTGTACCCCCCAACCCCCGTAACTTTCTGCAATCAAAATCCAGCCCCATACTCCTGCCTAGTCCTTCCTCTCAACCAAGGCTGGCCTATATGATGGTGTTCTCCACTTACAAATGGGTTTGGGCTCCAAGAAATGGATTATTCGGTACTTAAAAGAGCTTTTTTTCTCGAAAGCAAAGTGAATAGCATGCAGGTTCCCACACCGGCCACAAAGAACCAACAATGTAGCAAGACTCTAATGCAACAATTGAGATCTTAATCCTAGGCAGGAAGAAGGAGAATACTCTCCTCCGTTTCCATCAACATTTTTGGTGCCAACAAATTTGTGTTTGGTACTCTCCCTCCCCACCTCCCAGGGACTGGGGCCCTCATGCTACCCTAACTGTCCCTCCTCAGGTTCCCTACCCAGGCCTAGCCTCCAGCCCCAAGCAGTCCCAGAGTGTCTACTACATCCACCCCCTCTGCCCCCACTCGTTCACACGGCCTCTGCTACTCGTTAGGAGACGGCATCCAGGACTGGCCATCATGAGCACTGTGAAAAGAAGATGCACTCTGACCTCAGTAAATCTCAACTAGCCAATGTTGAATCCGTATAGCAGGAACAATGACATATTTCAAATTGGGGGCATTTTTGTGAACAAGGAGAGCTACATTAAAGAAAGGCCACCTGCTGAGGGTCAGCTCTGAGAGTCAGCTTCTGATTCTTTAAAAACCCTAGGGACGGCCGGGCGCAATGGCTCACGCCTGTAGTCCTAGCACTCTGGGAGGCCGAGGCGGGCGGATGGCTAGAGGTCAGGAGTTCAAAACCAGCCTGAGCAAGAGCGAGACCCCATCTCTACTAAAAATAGAAAGAAATTCATCAACCAACTAAAAATATATATAGAAAAAATTAGCCAGGCACGGTGGCACATGCCTGTAGTCCCAGGTACTCGGAGGCTGAGGCAGTAGGATCACTTGAGTCCAGGAGTGTGAGGTTGCTGTGAGCTAGGCTGACGCCACGGCACTCACTCTGGCCTGGGCAACAAAGCGAGACTCTGCCTCAAAAAAAAAATTTAAAAAAAAAAAAAAGGCGCAGCTATGTGTGTTCTTCACACGCACGGCCTTGCCCAACATTCTCCAAAATTCCCTGAGGTAGGAATTGTCATCTCCATTCTCCAGAGCAGAAATTTGAGGCCCACATAAGCTATGTAACATGCCAAGGTCACAGAGCTGGTAAGCAGCTGAGTCGGGCTTTAAACCCAGGTATGGCTGAGTCCTCACCTGGGTTTCCTGGAAGGCCCTGGGTGGGAATTTAAACAAATAACTGGCGGGCCAGAAAGGGAGAAGAGCGGAAGTCATTCCCGAGAGTTCTTACCAGAAAGCAGATGACATCTATAAGCAGGACAGTGGGGATGCCCCCGAAGGTGACCCCCTGGAGCACAGTGCTGTTTTTGGCGGAGTTGTAGCAGTAGGAGTCATTGGGCCGGTCCCGGAGGCCCAGCCGCTCGCGAGAGGACATGGCCTTGGACGGCCACCACTCCAGGAATGGGGAGTCGGTCATCATGGTTGTCTTCCCTGGAGACAGGACAAGGCGGATGGTCAGGACTCAAATTCTCCTGCAGTTTCCCAGCCAGCACTGACAGAGCCAAAGGCAGGTATCTGCCCCGGGCACTGGCGGGGCACAGGGAGCCGGCAGCGAGGATCGGGGAGGGCCAGACCCCGCACCCTGCGTGCCTGGCAGTGTCACAGAGAAAGGCTCCATTGTGGAAACAGTCCCAGAGGGTCAGATGGCTGGAGCAGATGCCTCATCCGGACACAGCAGGCAGACGGCCCAGAGGGGGTGAGACTGGAGAAGTGGGGCGCCGGAAGCTGCTGCGGCCGCTAGTTTCAGAAATCCTGAAGTTCCTCGAGCCTCAAGCACCCCTGCTGGGAAAGCAACTCCCAAGGCGCCACTGGGAGATCTAGACTACAGCCAGGGGAGAGGGGAAAGGGGCACCAATGCAGAGAGGACGGTGACACAGGTCAAACAAATGGGGAAGAAGGGAACATTCACATATGCACGATGGCCCCCCACGTGAGCCTCAGATGAGACCTGGTTCCCGCTGTTCACAGACTGTCAGAGCTGGGACCTCAGAGGCGGGGTCCCATTTGATATACTTGGAAACTGAGGCTCAGGAGTTTAATAACCTTCCCCAAGTTAAGGAAATATTCAGGGCAAAATTGAGTCCCGAACCCAGCTCCCAACTCCCAGATGCCAGTTCACTGTTCACTGTGCCACGCACCTCACAACCCTGGCTGCGAGTCAGTTGAGAAACCAAGGGGGTGGGGATAAGAAGACTGAGGAGAAGGGGAGGAGGTGGTCCAGGACAGGGAGGGGGAGGGAGTCTAACTGGAAGGTCCACATGGCTCCAGGCTGGATTGCTGACCTTCCATTCCTCAGGCTGCTGCCATCCCCGGCAACGCTAATGGAACTCTCCAGTATCTGTTCCGGACACCAAAGGCCCAGGAGTAGTTTGCACCCAGGGTCTGGCCTGCTCTTCGCACTATCTGTGGCTGAAGGGCCAGGGGAACGCTCACCCCCCTCCTTAAGCACCTGCCTCCCCAGATCTGGTTGAACTACAATTCCCAGGGAACATCTGCCAAGTCTGGTCTTTCTACCTGTTACAGGGACAAAAATCTTAGCGACAAGGAGAGAAACTTTGGAGAACCCAAACAGATGTCTGGACTGCCTGGTAGTGGTGCAGTGGGGTGCCTGTCGGGAGGTGAGTCCCAATTCTGCGCCTGGGACTGCAGTGCTGGGGTCTCTGTCTGCCTGTCTCTCTCTCTCTCTCACACACACACACACACACACACATGACAGGAAGTGCAAGAGTGCAGAAAGGGTGGATGGCAGGCCCAAAGGCCTGCGAGCATTCTCCAGAAGGCCAAGTCACTTTCTCACCCCAATATAAGACTTGGCAATGGCCAGAGGTAGGGGAGACTGTGATGCCAGAGCCATGGAGTCGGTGGCTCTGAACAGTCACGAAAGCCAGTTCTGTGACACGGATGTTCCTGGCTTCCCTTTAAACCCCACCCAGTGGCACCACCCCAATGGAACACCCCAGTCCGACAGTATGAGGCCAATACCTGCCCCTCCTTCCTGTCCACACACTAACCAGATGCCAGGGAGGGAAGGACTGTGGATGGCCCAGTGCAGAGGGCCTCACTTGAGCTTGTCTGGCAAAGGCAGAAACAGCCCTGGCACCTCCCCAGCTGCTGGGGGCCAGGCCTGGAGCCCGGCACTCATCTCCTGCAAAGCTCTCCTGACCACAGGGTCCTGGGGCACCAGCTTTACAGACTTTCCTGAAGGAACACAGATACTCAATGTCACATGGGAGCTGCATTTTTCCAGTTTGAGGTCTGGATAAAACCCTTCAGCACACCACGCCCGCACTCACGCCTGCCCAAAGGTCTCTGAACCCGAATGCCCACACAGAGCTTTGGGTTCTGCCCAGGGGGCTCCCTCCCACCCTGGATCTCTCCCCGAACTCCCAGACTGGTCCCCATCCGTCAGAGCTCCTGTGTGCCACGCCACTCCGGTCTCCTCAGCCAGTGTCACCCTCTCCTGCAATGGCCCGAGGCCCTGCTGGGGCCACTCCCACAGAGGCATGGGTGGCTGTGGGCTCCCCAAAGCCCCGCAAGAACGAGCATCAGGACAAGGGAACAGAGCAGAATAAACAAGGAAGGCTTGAAAGTGAAGTCAAAAGAAAAAACATCCCCATAAAATGCTCACAGAGGGAGCATTGTCCCCGAAAAGGGGAGGGTGCAGTGCTGCTGCTGGGGTGGGGACACCCTCCTCAGGGTCATAGAGAAGCAGGAAGGCCCAGGGGAGGAAGGAACTTGGAGGCTCCTCTTCCCCCTTCAGCCCCAGGCACGCCTCCAGGTCATTTTCCTCTTGCCAAACAGGCTCGGGGTGGTTCTGTGGATGTCTGGCCAGCAAATTCCACCGCCTGGGCCAGCCTCCTGGGATGCCCTCGGCCAGGTGCCCCCAGGATGAGCACCCAGGTGACGGCACAGCTGTGGGTGCCACAGTTTCTCTGAGACCCTTCAGTTCAGTCGCAGCCTGTCCCTGTCCATTAGACACATAAAGTCCAGATCCTGCTAAAACATCTCGGTCCCTCTGGCTCTCAGCGTGCAGCCCCCTGCATCCTCCCAGACAGACACGCTCTGAGAGGGCAGCTGGGAACAGAGCCACCCCAAGGGAGCCATGCTAGGCAGTGTTGGGACAGCGGCCAAACTGGCATGGAGGCTGCAGTAGCCCTGCCTGGCCAAGAACCTTGGCAATATTCAGTCCTCCCAGGTATAGGCAAACGTCTAGCACTTATCTACACGCCTCCCAGAAACTCTCTATTCATCACCTCATTCCTACACAATACACTGAGGGCAGGAAAGCCAAGAATTACTGCTGAGTCCCAGAAGCCAGGGTGACCAGCAGATGACCTCAGGCCCCCAAACCAAAGTTCAGCCCATGTGCACCCAAGAGGCTGGCTGTAGCCAATGGGTAGGGCTGAAACCAACAGCTGGTCTTGAACTTTCTGCCAAGGAAGTAAACCACCCATGCTAATCCTCTGCCCGCTTAAATTGGCAGCAGGGACTGGCCCCTGCAGCAGACTTGACTACCTCTTCGCCTTCTTTCCAGAAATGCCAGCAGAATGCTGCAGGAAGTGTTTGAACATTGCTGGCTCTTACACCAAGGCCCCATACAAATCCAAGGTACCTTTGTCATCACCAAAGCTACCAAGCATACAGCAAGACTACAGGCAGCTCCAAGCCTCTGCCTCAGGAGCTAATTCTGTTCTTCCAGAAGCAGAACAAGGTTGCAAAGTAAGCACAAACTTCTCTTATGGCACCACCACACACAGCCCAGGAACCTGGACAACTGTTTACCTCTACAGACACACCAGGAACACCAGGAAACCAAAGAGATGATACGACATCTGGGTAAAACGAGAGGCAGGGCTGCTCAGCAGTTCGTGAACAGGCTCGGGAATTAGGGTCTCAGCACCTCGCAGCTTAGACCAGTGGCTTCATCACTTTGTGCCTTGGCTTCCTTCTCCATAAAGTGGGGGTGACGGCTTTCTCTCTGAGGGCTATTGGGAGACACAGACTCAAAACAACGCCTGCAAAGCACTCAGTCCAGGACCTGGCCCTCCTCAGTGACCAAAAGCTGTTTGCTTTTATTTTAAGCCACCGCTCCAGCTAATGAGAAACACGGGGGCAGGCCCCGCCTGATGTCTTCTCTGTTGGAGCCCAATGAACAGCCAGGAGGGACCTTCGCCCCAACACTAAACAAAGGAGAGGGGTGTGTGACGGGGAAAGGAGGCTTCAGCTTTTGTTCACGTCCTCCTTAAAGCACAGCAGACGTGAGAACATGCGGACAGGTGTCAGAGGAGGAGGGGAGGAGGAAGACAGCAGAGCATGCAGGAGGGGGAGGGGAAATGGTGGTTTCTCCAGTAAGGGACAACTGTCCTCCCCTATCCCCAGTGGGTGTCTACAACCCTGCAGGAGTCCGTGGCCAGAGAAGGCCCCAGAACACCCCCACAGCAGCCTGTACTGGTGGGCGCCATCGCTCGCCTTAACAATCAGGAACTCTCAACAGTACAGCGGCTGGGACACAACCGCAGTTTCGGGGCTGGGAGGAAGCCTGGAAGTCATTCGGTCCACCACGCTGTCCGTCTCAGCCCTTGAGGACACCGCCTGGCGCTGCAAGCCGGAGGCCAGCCCAGGGTCTCAGGTAGCCAGTCCGATCAGGTGCGGGAACCGGGCGGATTCGGTTTCCCCGCAGAGCCCCCTCACCCTCCCGCCAGCCCCTTCCCAGGCCCCGGCCGCTGCTCGGGACCCGCCAGCGCTGCAGGAGCGGTCACGGAGTGGCGGCCGGAGGTGGCTTCCGCGCCCCCGGCGTCCGGAGACGCGCGCCGGGCCCCTGCCCAGCCTCGCGGCGCAGAGCCCGAGAGGGGAGAGCCCCAAGGCTGCGCTCCCAGGCGGGCGGGGCGCCGCACCCCGCCGACAGACCGCAGAGCCCGGAGCTGGGGCCCCGAAGGAGAAGTCCTGGAAGCCGTCAGGAAGTCCGGGGAGCGCGGGGCGGGAAGGGCGGCGCGGGCCCCCAGACCGACCCAGCAGCCCCACCCCACCCCAGTCACCTGCGTGCGGGTGGGGGCGGTGGAAACCAGAAGCCGCGCCGGGAACCCCGCACCCGGCGGGGCGCCCGGGAGTGGGCGCCGCGTCGCGCGCGTCCCGGGGAGGGCGGACGGCGACTTCCCCCCGCGCGGCGCCCCTTCCCACTTACCTGCGGCGGCGGCGCGGCGAGCGCACCTGGGCAGTGGCCTGCGCGACCTGGCCGGGCGGGGCGGCGTCCCGACCACTTAAAAGTTACAAAGTGAAACTCCGGCGCCTCCTGCACATGCGCAGACCCGCGTCCGCCGCTTGCCCAATTTGGAGCCTCGCGTGCTGCCGACCGCGCTTCGGGCTGTGCCCTCGGCGGTTCTCGCCCGGCCTGGCCCCGGTCGCGCTCCGTCCGCTCTCCTCCCGCCGGGCTGCAGCCCCGGCCTGGCCGGCGCCCCGGGCCGAGGAGGGCGCTGCCGGGGCTGCCTCTTCAGCCGCCCGACACGCTGGGGAGGCCCGCCAAGAGCAGGGTGGTGGCGGCGCGGGGACCCGCGGGGAGCGTCTGCAAACGTTCGTCATCGTGCTTTGAGTTTCCCCGACTGGCTCTTAGGCCCTCCCTGGAGAGTGGGGGAGCCGGCGTGGGAGGATGGGGGGCGCAGCCGGACTCGGAGCGCACCTCGGCTCTAGGCAGTCTGGGGTCACTCGGAGCCCCCTGCAAAAGGCTGCGGGCTCCCCGTCCCTGTAGGGGCTGGGATCGTGAAAGCCCGAGAATCTCCGTTGGGCCCCAAACGGAGGTCGCAGCATGTCCAGCCCTCTCCCTGGGACCCGGCTACTGGCCGGACGGGGCGGCCAGAGGGGCACGGACTCCAGCCCAGCGCGCCGAGGGGGCGAGCCTCCCGGCTGGTAGCCAGGTGCTTCCAGGGAGCCAGTGGCCTCCGCAACTGGACTGCAAGCTCGCCAAGGGCAGGCCGCAAGGCAGGGTTCAAGGAGGACGGCACGCCCAGCGAAGCCTGAGAGCACAGACCACCACGGCAAACTGTGCCTCTCGGCAGACCTCAGTTTCCCCATCTGCGAAATGAGCGGCCGGACCAAAGCTTCCTCTCCAGCACTCGGCCTCTCCGAGTTCCGAACAGCTCCTCACGCCTACGGGGACAGCGTCGCAGGTTCCCTGGCCTCTCTTCCATTTCTGGACTTTTATCTTTTACTGTGACGATAAAAATATCCTCTCGCGTCCCTGGCCCTGATTCTAGCACCAGCCTGCGGCTGCCCAGGGCTGGGCATGGGCCTCTCTCCGCCTCTCTCTGTTGTTTCTGTCCCTCTGGCTCCCTCCTTCTCCCCCTAAGCCTCTGGCCACTAGTGACTTGCCAGAGCTTTGCCCTGCCCCCACCCCAAGCTCTGCCCTATCCCTCCACAGCCGTGCTGTCCCCCGTCCCCCACTGTCCCCTCCTGCTGCCACAGGCCCCAGCCCTGAGCTCCACAGGGGCCTGGTGTGGCCCCTGGACTTCCCCTGGGCTCTTCAGACTGACCCTGTCCAGTCTTCTTCCCACTCCCCACTCCCCACCTGCTGGTCCTCCTCCCTTCCCTGCCTCAATTGGTGGGGCTGCCACCCGCCCGGTCTGTGCCGTGGGCGCAGGGAAGTGCAAGGTCTGGACCTGGAACCAGATGTGTGGGCCTCGACTTGGGACGAGGAAGGACCCTCTTCTTATCTCTCCCCAAGTAGCTTGATGCACCTTCCTCCTCAGCCACGTTGTCCAACTTCCTGGCTCCAAAAGAATGGGGACAGGCGCTTATCTTTGAAATCGTAGGACCTCTGTCTCTCAGGCCCAGGGTGCAGGATCAGGACGTCCTGGTTATGAGTTGGTGCCAGAGCCACGTCAGAGCTGGCTCCCCACACTCTTACCCCAGGGGTCTTGCTGGGCTGACGCTGATGCCATGCACCCTCTGAATCTCCCAACCTCTGGCTTTGCTGTGAGCTCCCTGGGGCTGGAAGACAGGCTGGCTGTAGCAAGGGCCCGCTGTCACAGGACTGAGGGATGCCAGGCCTCAGGTGCAGCCACCTCGCAGGCAAGGTCCATGAAACATGCACCAGGTGCCCTCCTGTCAGGAGATGTTCTGGGAATTCCTGGATGGCCGGAGCTCCTCCTGGATCTAGAGAGACAAAACACTTAAATTAAAAACTTATTTTCGGCCAGGTGCAGTGGCTCACACCTGTAACCCTAGCACTCTGCGAGGCCAAGGCCGACAGATTGTTTAAGCTCAGGAGTTTGAGACCAGCCTGAGTAAGCGTGAGACCCCATCTCTACTAAAAATAGAAATTATCTGGACAACTAATATATATATATATATATAATTAGTAGTAGTCCTGTAGTCCCAGCTACTCGGGAGGCTGAGGTGGGAGGATCACTTGAGCCCAGGAGTTTGAGGTTGCTGTGAGCTAGGCTGACGCCAGGGCACTCTAGCCCAGGCAGCAGAGTGAGACTGGCTCAATAAATAAATAAATAAGTAAGTAAAAGCTTATTTTCCAGAGAAGGAGATGAAGCCAAGCCTGCTCCCGCCAAGATACATCCTGCAGGAGCAGGACCAAATGGGGCTACTGCTTGGACTCTGAATCCCGTTCCTGCTGGGACTGAGCCCTGGTCAGGTCCAGAAACTTCCCAGTCCACAAGAGGGCTCGCCGACTAAGGGACAGCCCTGCGTACCAGCGTGGGCCTGGTGCTCAGAGGGCTCCCACAGTTGGGAAACTGACACCCCTACTCAGTCCTGGCAGACCTCCCTTGGCAGGAGCCTGGCCGCATTTAACACCAATGGGGGTTTGTCCAGAGAGGAGCCCAAACCACTGCTCTTCTCCTAGTGGTTAGACCTGAAAGGAACCCTCATTTTACAAAGAAATTGAGATGGAGAGAAGTTCACCAAGCTTGCACAGCTAAAATGCCCATCCTTTAATTCATTCATTCATTCAACAACTATTGAGGGCTGGGCGCGGTGGTTCACACCTATAATCCTAGCACTCTGGGAGGCTGAGGCAGGAGGATCGCTCCAGGCCAGTAGTTCAAGACCAGCCTGAGCCAGAGCGAGACCCCCGTCTCTACTATAAATAGAAAGAAATTAGCCAAACAACTAAAAATATATAGAAAAAATTAGCCGGGCATGGTAGCGCATGCCTGTAATTCCAGCTACTTGGAAGGCTGGGCAGGAGGATAGCTTAAGCCCAGGGGTTCGAGGCCAGCCTGAGCAATGTAGCCAGGCCCTGTCTCTTTTTTTTTTTTTTTTTTTTTGAGACAGAGTCTCACTCTGTTGTCCAGGCTAGAGTGAGTGCCATGGCATCAGCCTAGCTCACAGCAACCTCAACTCCTGGGCTCAAGCAATCCTCCTGCCTCAGCCTCCCGAGTAGCTGGGACTACAGGCATGCACCACCATGCCCGGCTAATTTTTTGTATATATATTTTTAGTTGGTCAATTAATTTATTTCTATTTTTGGTAGAGACGGGGTCTCGCTCAGGCTGGTTTCGAACTCCTAACCTTGAGCAATCCGCCCGCCTCGGCCTCCCAAAGTGCTAGGATTACAGGTGTGAGCCACCCCGCCTGGCTATTTTTTATTTTTAAGAGACAGAGTCTGGGCCGGGCGGGGTGGCTCACGCCTGTAATTCTAGCACTCTGGAGGCTGAGTCGGGAGGATTGCTTGAGGTCGGAGTTCGAAAACAGCCTGAGCAAGAGCGAGACCCCGTCTCTACTAAAAATAGAAATTAATTGGCCAACTAAAATATATATACAAAAAATTAGCCGGGCATGGTGGTGCATGCCTGTAGTCCCAGCTACTCGGGAGGCTGAGGCAGGAGGATTGCTTGAGCCCCGGAGATTGAGGTTGCTGTGAGCTAGGCTGACGCCACGGCACTCACTCTAGCCTGGGCAACAAAGTGAGACTCTGTCTCAAAAAATTAAAAAAAAAAAATAAAAAAGAAAAAAGAATTAGCTAACCCTACAAAGATCTGGATGCAGAGCTTTGCACACAGACAGAAAGCTCGTGCAAAGGCCCTGAGGCAAGACTGGCGTGGCATGTTCAGGGAGAGTCAAAGGCCTGTGTGGCTGCCTCTCAGGGAGTCAGTAAGGAGAGCTAAGTCAGCCTGGGCTTTAAGGACATGGGAAGACAATTTAATTTTATCCACAGTATAATAAGAAGCCATTGGAGGGGTTTTTTTTAAAGACCTTAATAATATATTTATTTATTTCTATGCTCATGGGACTATTTGGAAAAAGACACTATTTTTTAGAGCAGTTTTAGGTTCACAGCAAAAGCGAGAGGAAAGCAGGGAGTTCCCGTATACCCCGGCTCCCTCACATGCTCACGTGATCGCCCCCGTGGGGACACCCCAGCCTGGTACGTTTGTTGCCGTGGATGAACCGACACTGACACATGACGGTCACCCAGAGCCCACAGCTTACGTGAGGGCTCACTGGTGGTGCGGCACATTCTGTGGGTTCCGACACGTGTCTAAGGACGTGTGTCCACCATATATCACCTTGCAGAGTGGCAGCACTGCCCTAGCTACCCTCTGCACTCTGCCTGTTCACCTCTCCCTCCCTCGAATCCCTTGAGACCACTGATCCTTTTGCTGTCTCCACGGTTTTGCCTTTTCCAGAAAGTGATACAGTTGTAATCGTGTAGTCTGTGGCCTTTTCAGATTGACTCCTTCTACCTAGTAGTATGCGTTTAAGATGTCTTCACGTCTTTTTGTGGCTTGATAGCTCATTTCTTTTTAGCACTGAATAATCTTCTGTTGTCTGGATATACACAGTTTATTTATCCATTCACCAACTGAAGGACGTCTTCCAAGTTTTAGCAATTAGGAATAAAGCTGCTATCAACATCTGTGTATGGGTTTTTTGTGTCAACATTAGTTTTCAATTCATTTGGGTAAATACCAAGGATCGTAACTACTAGATTGTGTGGTAACAGTACGTTTAGTTTTGTAAGAAGTTGCCAAGTTGTCTTCCCAGGCAGCTGCACCATTTCGCACTTCCACCAGGAATGAATGAAAGCTCCAGTCGCTCCACATCCTCCCCAGCACTGGGTGTTGCCAGTGTTGGGATGTTGGCCTTTCCAATAGTTGTGTAGTGGCGTCTTGTTGATCCCTGCTGACAAATAATGTATAAGCATCTTTTTATATGCTTTTCCTAGCCATCTGTGTATCTTTGGTGATACACCTTTGTTCAGGTCTTTTGCTCACTTTTTAATGAGGTGGTTAGTTTTTTTACTGTTGAGTTTTAAAAGTTCTTTGTATATTTTGTATAACAGTCCTTTATCAGACGTCTTTTACAAATATTTTCTCCCAGTTTGTGGCTTGTCTTCTCATTCTCTTGTCAGAGTCTTTTTCAGAGCAGAAGTGAATGTCAATAAAGTCCAATTTATCACTTACTTCCTTCATAGATCACGCCTTTGGTGTTGTGTCTTAAAAAGTCATTGCCAAGCCCAAAGTCATTTACATTTTCTCCTGTGTTATCTTTTAGCAGTTTTATAGTTTTTGTGCTTTACATTTAGGTCTATGATCCATGTTGTGTTAATTTTTGGAGGGTTTTGATTAATAGAATATGTTTTCTGATTAAAATTCATCACAGACTGGGAGTGGAGAATGGAAGCAGGAAGGGACAATTGCAGTTGCCCCAGGCAGTGAGGGAGGGTTATGATGGGATGTCAGTGTATTTTGGAAGTGAGACCAAAGAAACTTGCTGGGATGGACTCTGAGGGCTATGGGATGGGGAGGAATCAGAGAATGACCCCTAGGCCTGGAAGCCTGGCTGGGTGCACTGAGCTGGGAACAGCTGGGACGCAGGGGCATTTGCATACATGGTTCTGGTGCCCAGTGGAGAGGCCAGGCTGGGCGTGGGAGCCCGGGAGACACCGGTGAATGGGTGGCACAGGAAGCCACCGCTTAATGTAGAGGAGAAAAGAGAAGCAGGCCCAGGCTCTCTTTCCAATACCTCCAGGTATTAGAACATGCAGTTCAGACACTGAGGCCCTTTCTGGCCAGGGTTGGAGAGACGGGAAGACACCACTGATGGGCCGGGTCTAGGAGATTAGCAGAGTCAGACAGCGCAATCCCCCAGACCTATTATCGCTCTGCAAACACAGACCTCTCTCCTGAATGTGGATTTCAGATGGGTTCAAGAGTTTTGCTGGGGAAATAAAATAATTGGGCGATCAGCTTGAAGAAAGTGGATGTGGATTGGGGGCCTGTTTACCATGGACTGTTCAGTGCCCCAGAGGGAGGGCAGCCGCCACCCTTTGTCATGCAGAAGCAGGAGCCAGCAGTGCAGGTGGGCAGTGGAAAACGTAAAGTCATCCAGAAGCCAGACCGGCCATCCTGGAGGAGGGCAGGGAGCAGGAGAATGAGAGGGTGCTGCCCAGCTTGGACCGACGGCCAGCCTGGGACTGGAACTGAGGACACGGTTGGAGGCGAGTGATGGAGGGTTTTGCTTAATAGGACATGTTTTTTGATTAAAGTTCATCACAGGCGGCGGTGGGAGTGGGGCTCTGTGCCCACAACCACTCTCCTGCTTCTGAGAGGTCAGGATTTGACCCCAGCCAGAGGCCAGGCTGCCAGGTGAGGGCAACAAGAAAACATGGGGGTCAGAGGTCATCCTAGGGCCTTTGTGAGTAGAGATGAGTTCTGGACCCAGGCCTGGGCTCTTAGGTCAGCAAACGCCAAGAGCCCAGGAGTGGAGTTGCTTAGGTGACAGCCCAGCATCTGGGGTCCCCGGGGTGGCTGCTGTCCCCTTTCTGGGTAAGGCCAGACATCACTGTAAGTGCTGCGGAAATGTCCCAAGGCCAGCCCCACGTGTCCTGGCCTGCCCCAACCCCGTGTCATCCACCTTCCTCACCCCGAGCACCCCTGTGGTCCCTGGGGTTCCAGACACTGCCCTGGGTGGGCCCTCCCCGTCTCCCCAGAGCAGCCCCAGCCTTCCCTGGAGAGGGCGGGGACAAGGCGGAACTAAAGGCCCACTTCTCACATCACCTAGCCCCTTTCTGGCTAGAGTGAGTCCTGGGTTCAGTCCTGTGTGTGCCACTCACCAGCTGTGTGACCTTGACCAGTCACTGACCTCCCTCTACAGGCCATCTAGCGTCAGCCGGGTGAAGCAAGGAGAGGTAGGATTCTGGAAGGAAGCCTTTGCAGCCAGCCGGACGATGGCCAGGCCAGGGAGCCGACGCTGATCGGCCTGTGGCTGACAGGGCTCTGCGGCCTGGCCGGCACGCACTCACGCGCTCCTCACCGGAGGGACGGCGTAGAGACGGTTAGTGCCCGCCTCACAGACAAGGACCCCAAGGCAGGCAGGTGATGCGCCTGTCCAAGGTCACCCAGCCAGGACTGCACCCCCGCCCCAGGTGCTCTCATTCACAGTCTGCGACCTGGGCAAGGGTCTTTAATGCTGTGAGCAGTCCTGGACACCTTCTCCCAGGGAATGGCGAGAGCGGACTAGAAAAGGTGACGCAGGCAAAGCCGAGGGACATCAAGCTGCCTGCAGGCGAGGCAGTGCCTCCTTCCCTGGGAGCCCTGGGACAGGACACCATGGGGCATTTCGGGCAGGGGGGCCCCCTCTGAACTCAGCTTTGCAGGGTGCCTTCCACCCCAGGCCCCCACGCTGCACCTCAGCTTCCAGTTGCAGAAGCTGCCTCAGTCTCCACAGGTGCCTTGGGGCAAAACCATGAACAAACATTGCTTATGTAATTGAAGACAAAGGGAGGCAGGAAGAGGAGCTTATGGAGATTGGTGGCTTCTAGAAGGTCCTTCTCCAGGGCAAGATTTGGGGAAAGAGACTGGTTTATGTGGGTGTTTCTCTTTTTTGAACATTTTTTATTTTGGGACCAAATAAGAGAATAATAAAGGGAAAAAAGGTATTTGGACTGAGCTGCTGGGAAGCAGCAAGTCTCAGGAGGAAGGAGGCTCAGCGTCAGCTGTAGCCAGAGGGCAGCGGGGACAGCCCGACCCTTGTGGAAGCATCGGTACTCGGGCCGCAGGGCCGTGTGCACGTCTATGCCACTACGGACACTGGTGAAATGAAACGCTCACCCTTGTTCACTTTCCAGGTGTTTTCTCCAACAGGAAGTGGTGTGCTGCCAGGCGGAGCTGAGGTGTGACCTAAGCCAGAAAGAGAACAAACAAACCTAGACTCACCGTATGAGCCGGGCAGCTCCCCACTCACTGGCAGGCCTGAATCCAGGGTGTCAAGAAGCCAGTGGCACCCACTTCACGTGCCAGAGGACAACCCGCTTCTGTTGCCAACAGCGCTGGGTGGCGTGGGAGCCCTGGGCCGGACTGTGGCTACCCGGGCAGGAGACAGGTGGTCGGCTGAGGCCCTGAGGCTAGAGGGCAGGTGTGGTGGGATAGGTCAGGACCAGGGTGCAGCCTACCCTGGACTCTGGCAGCTCTGGTGGGTGCTGGACATGGGAGCCATAGACTGTCTTACAATTTCCACCTCCAGCTCTCTGCAGGCCTCAGGGTATTTCTTAAACAATTTGTGCACAATGACTGCAAATACTCAAAATGAGTAACTGAGAAAGAAATCAAAGGTGTAAACATCAGAAACAAGGAGCAAAATGATCACTATTAGCAAATGACTTTTTTTCCTTTCCCAAGAGAGCAAAAGAATATATCTCTATACACTCTGTTTAGTTCTGCATGCTTTTAAATTTTAAATAAATGGAATCATATACATCTTTTGTGCCTGGCTTCTTTTGTTCAATGTTCTGTTTGTGACATTCCCCAGTGTTGTATACAGCTTTGGTTCATATTCTTTGCTGCACAGTATTCCACTGTAGGGCTTCCCTACAGTTTATTCACCCTTTACACTGCTGATGGGCATTTTGAGTTGCTTCAGTGTGGACTCTTACCATCAATGCTGCTAATCATTCTTGCGCATGCATTTCTGTCCACCTGAATGCAATTGCTGGATCTCAGGGTAATGTGGTATCTCGATCTAGTAAATAGTGGTAAGTTCTCTCGTGTGCTGTAGCACTTTACACCTCACCAGCAATACGTGAGAGTTCTTTTCACTGCTCCAGGTACTCACTAAATTGGTATTGTTTAACATCCATTCTTTTTTTTTTTTTTTTTGAGACAGAGTCTCACTCTGTTGCCCGGGCTAGAGTGCCATAGCATGAGCCTAGCTCACAGCAACCTCAAACTCAAACTCCTGGGCTCAAGCGATCCTCCTGCCTCAGCCTCCTGAGTAGCTGGGACGACAGGCATGTGCCACCATGCCCGACTAATTTTTTCTCTATATATACTTTTAGTTGACTAATTAATTTCTTTCTATTTTCAGTAGAGACAGGGTCTCACTCTTGCTCCGGCTGGTTTCAAACTCCTGACCTTGAGCGATCTGCCTGCTTCAGCCTCGCAGAGTGCTAGGATTACAGGCATGAGCCACCACGCCTGGCCTCAACATTCATTCTTAATTTTTAAAAACTCCTACTATGGATACTTCCTTAACATGATAAAACATATTTAGCTCAACTGTAAAGCTCATACTTAATGAGGAAACAATAAAATAATCCTGTTAAAACCAGGAACAAAACAATGGTATCTACTATCATCACTTTTATTTAACATTGTCCTGGAGATATTATCAGGAAATGTAATTAGATGATAGAATGAAACCAGAGGAATAAATTCTGGAAAAGCAGAATTAAATTATCATTATTAGCAAATATTAAGATTTTGTACCTAGAAAAGAAAGAGAATCAACTAAGACCTATTACAAATGATAAAAAGATTCAGTAAAGTGATTGGGTTGAAAATCAGCACATAGAAACCACGGCTTCAATGACACAAATAATAATTAAGCAGTACCATGGAATAAAAGATGCCATTTTCAATAAAAATAAAAAAATCTAAACTACCCGGGAATTGATTTAACAAATTACATATAGGGTTTAAGTAAGACAGACAAGGAAGTCCTTAGATGGGAAGATGCCAATGCTCCCTAAATTAACCTGTAAATTTAACATAATTCAATGAAGACATTAGAATAAAAGAGCAAAACCCAGCACAAATAAAGTATGAAAAAGAAATTATTGGAAGGCTGTGGCAGGAGGATCGCTTTAGGTCAAGAGTTCAAGAGTAGCCTGAGCAAAACCGAGATGCCACCTCTACAAAAAAATAGAAAAATTAGCTGGGCATGCCTGTAGTCCCAGCTACTCCGGGAGGCTGAGGCAGGAGGATCGCTTGAGCCCAGGAGTTTGAAGTTGCTATGAGCTATCATGATGCCACTGTACTCTAGCCTAGGTGACAGAGTAAGACCCTATCTCAAAAATAAACAAACAGGCCGGGACTGGTGGCTCATGCCTGTAATCCTAGCACTTTGGGAGGCCGAGGCAGGTGTATCCTTTGAGCTCAGTAGCTTGAGACAAGCCTGAGCAAGAGGGAGACCCTGTCTCTACTAAAAATAGAAAGAAATTGGTTGGACAACTAAAAATATATAACAAAAATTAGGTGGGCATGGTGGTGCATGCCTGTAGTCCCAGCTACTTGGGAGGCTGATGCAGAAGGATCGCTTGAGCCCAGGAGTTTGAGGTTGATGTGAGCTAGGTTGATGCCATAGGACTCTAGCCCAGGCAACAGAGTGAGACTCTGTCTCAAAATAATAATAATAAATAAACAAACAAGAAAACCAAAAAAACAAATTAGACCGGGCTTGGTGGCTCACGTCTGAGAGCACTTTGAGAAGTCAAGGTGGGAGGGGAGGATCACTTGAGGCCAGGAGTTCAAGACGAGACTGGGCAATAGTGAGACCCTGTCTCTAAAAAAAAAAAAAAAAATTAGCTGGGTGTGGTGGTGCATGCTTCTAGTCCTAGCTACTGGGGAGGCTGAGGCAGGAGGATCACTCGAGCCCAGGAGTGTGACTTTGCTATGAGCTATCATGATGCCACTGTACTCTAGCCCCAGCAACAGAGCAAGACTGGGAAATCCTGCCTCAAAAACAAAAACAAAATTATAAACTGGGAGAAATATTGGCAATGCAGATAACATGAAAATCTAATGTCCATAATATATAAAGTGTGTCTATAAGTCAATAAGAAAAAAAAACTCAATAGAAAAACGGACACAATGTTTGTACACACAGTTCTCAAGAATGGAAATACAAGCCTAAATACAAGCCGGGCATAGTGCCATGCCCCTGTAGTCCCAGTTACTTGGGAGGATCACTCGAGCCCAGGAGTTTGAGGCTGCAGTGTGCTATGATCCCACCTGTGAATAGTGTGAATATCCACTGCACTCTAGCCTGGGCAACATAGTGAGACGCAGTCAATAAAAAAAAAGGATCTGTTTATATTTGCATACAATAGAATATCTCTAAAAGACACCTAAGAAACTAGCATATTTCCACAGGCTCTTTGATGCTGGATCTCTTTTCATCTGACCAGCTTTTACAGGATGAATTGTGCCCCACCAAAATTTATATGTTGAAGCCCTAACCACCATGGAGTTAGGACCTTTATAGAGATAATTATGCTAAAATGAGGTTATCGGGTAGGCTCTAATTCAATATGACTGGTGTCCTTATAAAAAGAGCAAATTTGGACACAGACATGTAAGGACACAGGGAGAATACCACCGTCCGCAAGCCAAGAAGAGAAGCTTCAGAGAACCCTGCCTGACTTCCAGCCTCCAGAACTGTGAGGAAATAAATGTCTGCTGTTCAGGTCACCTCGTCTGTGGTATTTCATTATGGCAGCCCTAGCAGACTAATATACTGGGCATCACCAGAAGATTCTAGCTTAGACTGCCACATGACTGACAGTGATTATAAATTCTGATTTCAGAAGAGGCTAAATATCAGAGAAAACAATAAGCCCCTTAGAATCAATTGAACTAAGACACTGGTTGCCTCTTGAAGGGAGAATAGCAGTAGAAGAGACTATTCACTGTCCGGCTTAAAAAATAAAATTATGATGATAAATTAAAATTATAATTTCAGAAAGCAGGGTATAGACCATGTTGATAGATTAGTAAGATTTGTGTGGTGGGAAAAAATATTTATGTTATCTATTTGTAAGAGCACAGATAGAGGCTAAATGGGCAAATAAGGAATAAAAGGAAAATTGACATTTCTCTACATTCTCTTTCGGATCTTTTGAATGTTGTGATATTTGTATTCACTACCAAACAAAATTAAGAAATAATTTCTTTGTTTGTTCGTTTTTTGAGACAGAGTCTCACTGTGTTCCCCAGGCTAGAGTGCCGTGGCATCAGCCTAGCTCACAGCAACCTCAATCTCCTGGGCTCAAGCAATCCTCCTGCCTCAGCCTCCCGAGTAGTTGGGACTGCAGGCATGCGCCACCATGCCCGGATCATTTTTTAATATATATTTTTAGTTATCCAGCTAATTTCTTTCTATTTTTAATAGAGACAGGGTCTCGCTCTTGCCTAGGCTGGTCTCGAACTCCTGAGCTCAAAGGATACACCCATCTTGGCCTCTCAGAGTGCTAGGATTACAGGCGTGAGCCCACAGGCCAAGACACAATGGTTTTTTTGGGTTTTTTTTGAGACAGAGTCTCACTTTGTTGCCCAGGCTAGAGTGAGTGCCATGGCATCAGCCTTGCTCACAGCAACCTCAAACTCCTGGGCTCAAGTGATCCTACTGCCTCAGCCTCCCAAGTAGCTGGGACTACAGGCATGCGCCACCATGCCCGGCTAATTTTTTCTATATATATCTTAGTTAGCCAATTAATTTCTTTCTATTTATAGTAGAGACAGGGGTCTCGCTTTTGCTCAGGCTGGTTTCAAACTCCTGACCTTGAGCAATCCCCTCCCCCTGCCTCAGCCTCCCAGAGTGCTAGGATTACAGGCGTGAGCCACCGCACCCGGCCAAGACACAATGTTAACATACATTTTTAAAAAGTTAATTGGCCAACTGATATATATATAAAAAATTAGCCGGGCATGGTGGCGCATGCCTGTAGTCCCAGCTACTCGGGAGGCTGAGGCAGAAGGATCACTCGAGCCCAGGAGTTTGAGGTTGCTGTGAGCTAGGCTGACGCCACGGCACTCACTCTAGCCTGGACAACAAAGTGAGACTCTGTCTCAAAAAAAAAAAAAAAAGTTAAACACTTCAAAAATTAGTAACACTGTAAAAGACTCCTACCATTTCTTGAGCACCCATGCATACCTGGATCCTGTGCTAGGCACTCTGCAGATATCTGTTAATAACAAAGACTGCAAGAAAAGGGGCAAGGGGCATTTCCTAATCACCCACAGTGATGTCTGGCCCTGCCTAGCAAGAGGACAGCAGCCACCCTAGAGACCCCAGATGCTGGGCTCTCACCTGGAAGTGACTCCACCCCTGGGCTCTTGGCCTTGGCCGACCTGACCTCAGAGCCCAGGTCTGGGTCCAGTTCATTCCCACCTACACATGCCCCAGATGACCTCTGACTCTCATATTTTCTTATTGCCCTCACCTGGCAGCCTGGCCGCTGGTTGGGATCAAATCCTGGTGGATCAGGGGCAGGAAGGTGGTTGTGAGCACAATGTCCCCATCTGCCTCCCTCAAGTCCTCACCCATCTCCCCAGGATGGCAGCCAGCTGCCTGTCCCAGTGCCCTTACCTCCATGCCCCAGGCCAGGTCCACATGGGCCCTGAGTCCAGGTACTGAGCCCTCATTCCCTTGCCCTCTCCTCCCTCACACAGAAGCTCTGGTTCTGGGGCCACTTTACCAGCTTGAGTCTGACCTGGGCCAGACACAGGTGGGGGGGCAGCTGGGTTCCTTCCTCTGCATAACAAAGGTGCGGCTGCCCTCCCTCCCTCCCGACCACAATTCAGCCCTTTGTAAACAGTCTCCCAATCCACATTCGCTTTCTTCTTTTGGCCTCTGGCTAGTATTGCCAGATTTAGGAAATAAAAACATAAGACAGGCGAAATTTGAATTTCAGATAAATAGCAAGTCATTATTTAGTATAACTATGCCCTAAACTTTGTCCTGTATTTTATCTGGTAGCTCTAACGCTGGCTGACCACCCAAGTATTTTGTCTCCCCAGCAAAACCCTTCCCCCAGCCCACAAATCCATATTCGGAATAAGGGGGCTGTGTCTTGAGGAAGTCTCAGGAGACTAGGGGACTCCCCCCACACCCCCACCCCCCCCCGTCCCCCGCCGCCGCCCCCCCCAGCCCAGACCAGATCACCTGGATTGAGTCCACCTGGCTGCCTTCAGCGGGCCAGGCCAGGACCAGGCTCTAAACAGCTGTAAATAGTTTGAGAGCAGGAAAGAACTCTGATCTGGAATTGGAAGAAAGACCCGACTTCACGTGGACATTGATCATTCACTGCGTGAGCTTAGAGAAGTTGACACCTCTCTGAGCCTCAGTTTCCTCAGCTCAAAATTGGGGAAGGGAGGATTAGATATTCCTTTCACCTCTAAACTCTAATTCTATGAAGAGAGAAGGGAAGGGGGAGGGAGAGGATAAAACCGCACCAGTGCCGAATGCTCCCCTGCTCCCTGGCCTAGGAAGGCTCCCTGAGAGCAGGGAAAGGCTGGGTCTCCTAACCACGGGCCTCCAGCTCAGGACCTCACTGAACACCTCTGCCGGGTCTTCAGTCTGAGAGCCCTGGTGTTGACTGCGCAGTTCTAGCTCCTGTGGACTGTCTGACCCTTCCGTTCCAGCAAGGAACAGGGCGCTGGCATACCAACAGCAGCAAGCCGGACCAGGGCTGCCAGCAGAGAATGAGACACCCAATTCTACTCCAGGAAACAAGCTTCTTAATTTCAGGGGGCAGGCACCGCCAGCCAAGTCAGAGGCTCACCACCGTTACACACACAGCAGCAGCCCGCTGTCCCCAGTCGCGACAGCCCTGCCCTTTCTAGACAGCCCCCCCCCAGGGCCAGGCGCCTGTCTGGCTTGCTGAGCCCCCAGGAGGTCCGAGGGGTGTGACCTCGCTCCCTGCCCCCCACCAACCCAGGCCAGCCCAGGCTGCTATAAAGCTGGCCCAGCCCTGGCTCTCAGCACACCAGCTGGGGCTGACACCGTCCTGGGAGCTCCTCAGCGACACACACCTGCCTCACCTGCCATGTGCCCCCTGTGGCTTGGGGCACCTGGGCGCTGCCCCTGGCTGGCCCGCGCAGCCCTGAGCGAGGAGCAGCTCCTGGGCAGCCTGCTGCAGCGGCTGCACCTCCGCCAGGCCGCACGTCCTGGCCGGGCCGGACGTGAGCAGCTGGCCATCCCTGCCCACGTGCGGCGCCAGTACGTGGCCCTGCTTGCAGCGCAGCCACCGGAACCGCTCCCCCGCGCAAGAGTTCAGCCAGAACTTCCGAGTGAGCCCTCCCTGCCTGCTGCACCCGTCCTGGGGTCTGAAGTGGGGGCTCCTGGTCCAGAGGCGGTGGCGGGCCGGGGCATGGAGAAGAGCAGCGGCGGAGGAGGGAGGCAAGGCGGGGGAGGTGGTGAGGGCGAGGAGGGCGGCCTGGCAGGACCTAGGAGTGCCTGGTGCGACAGGACGTCCCCACTATTCCACGTGGCCAAATCTGGTCTGAGCCCACCCCTTCAGCAAATGGCTTTAAATCCTCCCACCTCGCTGCTCTCTAGAACAGGGTGACATGCCATTGCCTCTACCTGTCCACAGCATCCTGATCCTTGACGCTACATGTGGCCACAAATCATAGAGCTTAACACCTTTACCATATTCAGCTGTCAGGATTAGGGGCCCTGCATCCCATTGCAGCCTCTCACCCCAGCGCCCACCGCTAGGCCCAAGGCCAGGCCCCGCCCACCATTCTGATTCTGACCCCCACCTTCGGTGGAGGACCGGTTGCGACTCAGGGTCCCAGAGCTGCCCCTTCCTGCTGGGTGGAGCTTGTTACTAAACAAGGCCCAGACCCCAGGGGGCTTTAACAGGGCGTCTCTCCTGGCCTGGCTGCCACCTCCAGAGGTGCCCTGGTGTTCGGAGGGGCCCGCTGACCTGCTGTGTCCCCGAGAGGTGCCGGCAGTTCCTGGCGTCCGAGGCCAACACGCACCTGCTGGTGTTCGGCAGTGGAGCAGCGGCTGCCCCCCAACAGCGAGCTGGTGCAGGCCGTGCTGGGCGCGCTTCCAGGAGCCGGTCCCCAAGGCCGCGCTGACAGGCTGTCCCCGCGCAGCGCCCGCCCGTGTCACCGTCGATGCGCGCGTCCGCGACGACGGCTCCAACCGCACCTCCCTCGTCGACTCCAGGTGGGCGTCGCGGTGTGTGCGCGCAGTAGGGGAGAGAGAGGAGAGCTGCTGGCCCGGCGGCGGGCGCGGGCGCGGGGCGGGCCGTCAGTTCGGTGCGTCCCGGTGCGCGCCCCTCACGCGGCTCTGTCTCCGCGCCGTGTCTCAGGCTGGTGTCCGTCCCACGAGAGCGGCTGGAAGACCTTCGACGTGACCGAGGCGGTGAACTTCTGGCAGCAGCTGAGCCGGCCCGCACGCCGCTGCTGCTGCAGTGTCGGCCAGAGGGAGCTCCTGGGCCCGCAGCCTCGGCGCCACAAGCTGGTGCGTTCGCCTGCAGGGCCGCCGGGCGGGGCGTGGCGAGCCCCCGCTGGAGCTGCACACCCTGGACCTCAAGGACTACGGGTAGCCGGGCCCGCCGGGGCAGAAGTGGACGGGGTCCAGACCCATGTGCCACGTCGGCAGCCAGTGCCCACGCCAGGATAAGACTGCTTCCCCACTACCCTCAGTCTTCTTCTTTTTTTTTTTTCTTTAAGCATAGCACTGGAGAATTTGAAACACGTCATTTCTAAGGTAGAAATCTTATCTCTTATCATGCAGATATTTTATGAAAAACACCTTCTGAATTTTCAATGCTTTTTTTTTTTTGAGACCAGTCTTGCTTTGCTGCCAGGCCGTAGAGTGAGTGCCGTGCGTCAGCGCAGCTCACAGCAACCTCATACTGGGCTCAAGCGATCTCCTGCCTCACCCTCCATAGTAGCTGGACTACAGGCATCGCCACCATGCCGCTAATTTTCTATAATATATTTTGGCCAATTAACTTTCTATTTATATAAGGAACGGGTCTCGCTCTGCTCCATGGTTTCGACTCCTGAGCTCAAATCATCCCGCCGCCTCGCCTCCCAGAGAGCTAGATACAGGCGTGAGCCACCGCCGCGCCGCCAACAGTAGCTGTTTATTATTTATATTGGATATGTTTATTCATTCATCCTCTATCACCACATCCGGCTTTGAACAGAATGAGAGACAGATCATAATCTCCCTCCCAGGTGCCCCTGACCGCACACTCAGCTGACCTCTGACCTTGTCCTTTGCCCCACTACAGACGCTCAGGTTGACTGTGATCCTGAGACATCCAGTGACCGAGGGCACCCGCTGCTGCCGCCAGGGAGATGTACATTGAACCCTGCAGGATGAAGTGGCCAAGAACTGGGTCCCTGAGCCCCCCGGGCTCCTGGCCTACAGTGTGGGCACCCTGCCAGCACGCCCCGATCCCCGAGCCTCCAAGTGGCCGTTCTGGGCCGACGGCAAGTGCATCGTCCCTCGGAGACCCCTCGCTGCCCATGATCGTCGCATCAAAGAGGGAGACAGGACCAGGCCCAGTGGTCCAGTCTGCCCCAACATGAGGTGCCAGCGAAGTGCAGCTGTGCCTCGGATGGGGCGCCCGTGCCAAGGAGGCTCGAGCCGTAGGCGCCTGATGCAGCCACCGAGAGATTTGACTTCTGCGTCTGAAATGTTCCAGGGCACCCGAGCGCTGAGGACTGCTGAACTGCTGATGTGCACACGCTCTCTGCTCTCCCCTATTCTTGAATTTGCTTCCTCTGACAAGTTAGCTCACCCAATTTTTCCTTCCCAGGAGTGAGACTCCTTGGCCCCTGGGTAGCCCTTGCCCAGTCTTCTCTGTTCATATTATTCCTTGCACTATATCCTAAGCACTTAACATGTGGAGAGACTGAACCTAAGCAGAAACCCCAATGTCATTGTTTCCTTGTCCTGTCGCTGGATTTGGGCTGAGCTCTAGCCACTGTTCTGGGCCTATGACCTGGGTCAAGTGTGGGTTTACATTCTCACCTCAAATAACAAGGGCTTTGTAAGGCATGATTAAAACACATTTTATTCTGTAATTTTGTAATTTTCTATTTTAACCAGAGCTTTGCAAATTGAGGAAGCGGAGAGTTCTACAGGGATTAGGTCAACCTGATTGTAAAACAAAGGAAAGAGCTTGACTTGGCCAAGACTTGGCGAGGGTCTTAGTTAAGTAATACAGATGGTTAGGGTTGAAATGCACTCAGATTCTTGTATCTGTGGTGCCTCTCCTCTCAGATTTATCTTTTTGTTGTTATTATTGACATTTTGACTCTTCTGGGCATAGTGATTAGGCCTTAGTTCCATTCTACATGCACCAAAATAAAAAAAAAAAAACCTGTTATCAAAATAATCATTGATGCAAGAATGTGGGTCACTCCTTTAGATTTTTGGCAAACAAAGGGAGCAAGTGTTCAGTGTTGGATGTAACATTTTAGAGTGCAAAGATCACAGGGACTTTTAAGCTGTGAATTGATGCAGGGTCTCAACCTGGAACATGGACGTCTTGGGTTCTTTGCCAGTGTGCACAGCTCTTATTAGCTATAAATTCGATATCCTCTGAACCTTCATTTCCTTCTCTATGAAATAGAAACAGGCCCTGGCTTCCATAGTTTTACTGAAGATTTAATAGTGATTTTACAAGCAGTCCACAAGCTGACATAAGAAGGACTATGGCTGTATCAACTCACATTCTGATCCATCAAGGCCTTCTCTCGATTTTGAAATAATTTACTGAAGAACAAATTTGGAAATCATTTCCCTTTCTGAAATCACCTCTCTCTCTCTCTCTCTCTCTCTCTCTCTCTCTCTCTCTCTCTCTCTGTCTCTCTCTCTGCAGTGGCTCTATCATTCTAATTACTGGGGCTAGACCTTGCACTTCCCTGCACCCACGGCACAGACCGGGCGGGTGGCAGCCCCACCAATTGAGGCAGGGAAGGGAGGAGGACCAGCAGGTGGGGAGTGGGGAGTGGGAAGAAGACTGGACAGGGTCAGTCTGAAGAGCCCAGGGGAAGTCCAGGGGCCACACCAGGCCCCTGTGGAGCTCAGGGCTGGGGCCTGTGGCAGCAGGAGGTGACAGTGGGGGACGGGGGACAGCACGGCTGTGGAGGGATAGGGCAGAGCTTGGGGTGGGGGCAGGGCAAAGCTCTGGCAAGTCACTAGTGGCCAGAGGCTTAGGGGGAGAAGGAGGGAGCCAGGGGGACAGAAACAACAGAGAGAGGCGGAGAGAGGCCCATGCCCAGCCCTGGGCAGCCGCAGGCTGGTGCTAGAATCAGGGCCAGGGACGTGAGAGGATATTTTTATCGTCACAGTAAAAGATAAAAGTCCAGAAATGGAAGAGAGGCCAGGGAACCTGTTCGGAATTCGGAGAGGCCGAGTGCTGGAGAGGAAGCTTTGGTCCGGCCGCTCATTTCGCAGATGGGGAAACCGAGGTCTGCCGAGGTCACCCCACCCTTGATGGTGGATCGGCTGGAGTCAAGTGTCCAGGTCGCGGGACCCGCCCCCGTCTCCCCGGCCCAGGCTTCGCCACCCCTAGGCCCCAGCATGCTCCATGCCGCTGGCCCTTACGGCTTTCCTTCAGGGAACAAAAACCCAATTAAAAAGCTGACTAATTCTGGCGTGTCCTGGGAGGCTCCTACTTTGCCTCTGTAATTAAAGACGAAATAACACATGCAGCGATGAAGGCGGCTGGCCCTGGGGCTGCTGTGGGACCAGCCTCTCATTGTCCCACATCCCGCTTCAGCTCCTGCCGCGGGTTCCCAGAAGCAGGGGCCGTGGGGTAGGTTGGCGCCCGTGACCTTTCAGGCAGGGCGGCCCCGGCCCCACCGGAGCACAGGGCTGCTGCGCCCACCGGAGTTGTCCCGTGAGCCTGTGCGGGCGGAGCGGCCGGGCCGAGCCGAGGAGCGTGCGGGCGGGTGGGCCCTCTCTGGACAGCGGGGTCCCCTGCACCCTGTTCCCGCCGCTGCACCTCTGCTCTGAGCCACAGCTGTCCTCACTGACGCGGTGCCCAGCACGATGTGTCTGTTTTGTCTCTACTTTCCACGTCTACTGTTGGTGTTTCCTGTAAGAAGATTCTAAGATGTGCTAGTTTGGTGTTAGTAGCCATCGAGTAAAACAGAAGCATCATCTGGTGTGTGAGTGTGAGCACGGGGTGAGTGTGAGTGTGGATGGAAGTGTGAGCATGGGGGTGTGTGAGTGTGGGGGTGTGAGTGTGAGTGCTGGGGTGAGGGTGAGCATGGGGGTGAGTGTGGGGATGTGAGTGTGAGCACGGGTGTGAGTGTGGGGGTGTGAGTGTGGAGTGAGTGTGAGTGCTGGGGTAAGGGTGAGCGTGGGGGTGAAAGTGAGCGTGGGGTGAGTGTGAGCATGGGTGTTTGTGAACGTGGGGGTGAGGGTGAGCACAGGTGTGAGTGTGAGTGCAGGGGTGTGGGTCTGAGTGTGAGTGAGGCAGTGTGAGTCTGAGCCAGGGGGTGAGTATGAGTGCTAGGGTGAGTGTGAGTGCAGGGGTTAATGTGAGCATGGGGGTGTGGGTGTGAGTGTGGGTGTTTGTGAGCGTGGGGGTGAGTGTGAGCTCGAGTGTGAGTGTGAGCTCGGGTGTGAATGTGAACATGGGTGTGTGAGCGTGGGGGTGAGTGTGAGTGTGGGGGTGTGAGTGTGAGCGTGGGGTGGGGTGGTGAGCGTGGGTGTGGGTGGTTGAGCGTGGGGTGTGGGCGCCGGTGGGTGTGGCGTGTGAGCGTGGGTGTGAGCGTGGGTGTGTGAGCGTGGGCGTGGGTGTGGGGTGTGCAAGCGTGGCGTGTGAACGTGGGCTGTGGGGGGTTTTTGGTGGAGCGTGGGTGTGTGCAGCGTGGGCGTGGTGTGAGCGGGTGGGGTGGTGTGAGCCGTGGGCGTGGGTTGGGTGGGTGAGCGTGGGTGCTGGGTGTAGCATCGGGTGTGGCTTGTGAAGCGTGGGGTTGAGCGTGCAGGGGGTGTGAGCGTGGGTGTGGGTGAGGCGAGGGTGTGGGTGTGAGCATCCGGGTTGGTGTGAGCATG
>NC_033676.1:38742616-38800969 GCF_000165445.2 Microcebus murinus
TGTGGGTGAAGATGGGTATAGAGAGATGGGTGTAGAATAGAGGGGTGTAGCGTAGGCGTGGGATGATGAGCGTCCGGGCCAGTGGCGTGGGTGTCGGTGGAGCGTGGGCGTGGGGTGTGAGCGTGGGTGTGAGCGTGACGGTAGCTGGGTGCTGAAGCGTAGGCTGTGTGAGCGTGGGTGTCGGGTGTAGAGCGTCCGGGCGGGGTGTGGGTGTGAGCGTGGTTGGGTGTGACGTAGGCGTCCGGTGTGGCTGTGAGGATGGTCCGTGGGTGTGGGAGGTGCAGCGTGGGATGTGGTGTGCGTGGGATGTGAGTTGGCTGGATGTGGTCTAAGCGTGGGTGTCGAGCGTGGGTGTGAGTGTGCAGCGTGGCGTGTGAGTGTGACGTGGGGTTGGGGACTGGGGAGGCGGGCTGACTGTCACTGCCAGCAGGCTTGAGCTCCCGCACTGGGCGGGCAGGCGTGGCAACTGAACGCGCGTCTCCGCGCTTTCTGGCTGGCTGTCAGAGCCCAGACGTGCGTGCCGGACCACGTCTGGGCGGCTCCCTGGCGGCCCCCGCGGAGGTGACGGCGTCCTCTTACACCCTCCTTACTTTATAGGCTCCCTGGCATCAGGCACGATATCAGAAGGGCGGCCCGCGGCAGCAGAGCACACAACGCAGCTGGGAGGAGGGCGAGATGGGGAGTGCTCCCAATGGGGCTGGGCTTGGCGGAGTGCTCTGGGTACCTGTGGTTGGGGCGGCTCGCACCAGTGCTCCTGGCCAGCAGGGTGGCCTGTGCCCGAAGCCAGACCTGTGCTGCGGAGAGAAGAGAATCGCTGGAAAGAGCGCGCTCCGTGGAGGGTTCCGGCTGGCCAGCACGCAGGGAGCGGCGCGGTGCACGCCACCCCCGTGCGCGCACAACCCGTGCTGCACCCCACAAGCGAAGCTGCCACAGCACCGGCCGTGGCCGCTCTGCCGAGGCGGCCATGCGCGCCAGCCTGACCTCTGATCGACGCAGGTCTGGCCTGACCAATGCTTTGTCTGCCACTGGAGCATCCTCGCCATGGCTCGCAGGCTCGGGACAGGCAACCAGCTCTAGCTCGCCGCCGCTGTGGCCCAGTGGCGGGGCCCCACTGCACCCCTGTCTGGGACCGCCCTGCATTCTGGGGCCGACTCTCGCCTCCTCCTCCTCCGCACACCACCCTCCATGAACCCCAGAGTCTGCTTGTCAGGCTGGACTGTGCACCGCTCAAAATCCTGTGAGCGGAGCCTGGCCCCCAGGTACGCCACGAACGTGCCTGCCTGTTGGGAGCGCAGGGCTTCTAGAGAGAACACATATACCGTTAGACAGGGGGTCCACGCGGGGTGGACGGCCAGGCAACATGATGCTGTCTCTTAACGAAGCACCAGGCGATTGCGCACCACATCTCCACCCGAGGGAAGGATGTGTGGGACGCCGGGGAAGCACCGGACATCTACCAGCCCAACGAGGGCCTCAGGAAACCCGCTCGATCTCAGACTCCAGCCTCAGAGCTGCCGGTGAGGAATAAATTCTCTGTCGCTTAGCGCCATTGCCAGGCTCCCTGTCGTCAGACAGCCCCGATGCTAGTGCTCTGCTCCTCTCACGCAGACGTCGGCTCCAAATCTAGCGGTCCCCCGTGCACGCCCGGTTTGCAAGTCACATCTGGCGCTCGCGAGCCTCTTCATAGAGACCGAAACCTCTGTACGCACGCGGCCACTACGCGCCGGGCTCGCTACCCTCCCCCCAGGGGCTCCTGATATTTCGCAGGTGAGCTCAGGCTGCTGCCCTGATGCTCACCTTCGCCCGGGACCACCAGCCGGCGAGCTTCAGTATTCCTGCATCTGTCCAAAGTGGGGGATTGCCAACTCTCACCGTGGCAGGGGCATTTCGTATGAGCATTGAGCCGAAGGTCTACATAAGGCCCAGCTCCATGTGATCTGACCTGCACTATGGACGCCGCACAAACAGCCAGCCTTTTTATCAGTTTCTTATTTCTCTTCAAAGCCCCCCCCCCGCACTGATCTCCTTCAGTATTCTAGGCAGCCTAATGGTGTCCCGAGCGCAGGAGGCGTTGGCCTGGCCCCCGACCCACCTGCCGTCCTCATGGCTCAACATCTGTGTTAGAGCACCTGCTAGCAGCCCCCACCGTGCTGCTGGACCCAGGAGCCTTCAGCCTTATCCTGCACACTTAAACAATCGACATTTGACAACAATCATTGCAGTACGGGGCATAGCAGCGGGGAGGCAACGGCACAACGCCTGTGGATGCCGGCTCCTCAGCTGGCTCGCTCATCTTTTTACCCAGATGTCTCGCACAGGCTCAAGCCTCTGACCACCCTTCCCAACATCTTCCAGAGTGTTCCTTCTTAAACCAAACAATTGGGCCTGATCCCTTCCTGGCTTAAAAATTCCTCCTGGTGGCTACAGCTGCTATGCCACTCGGGCCAAGCACGGTGCCAGTCACCGTGCTGTGCACGCTCACTCCTCACGCCGAACGCCGAGCAGTGTCTCACTCTTAACTCTTCCTGTGGGAAGCGCTTACCCGAAGGCTGGCTCTGTTCACCGCTCTGCAGGACCCAGGCAGGGCCGTTGCCTGGGTGCCACTTCTCCCCGCAACCTTCGGCCTTAACCACCCACTCTTTTCAGCTGGAGAATGACCCCCAACATCACCTTCTCCAAACCTAACTGTCTAACATCGCACCTTTGCCGAAGTCTTCCTGCACCACCTCCTCCCTGCTCCGTGCTCCCGGGTCTTTTTGTAAAACAGGGGTCTCACTGTTATCACTCCAGGCCGCGCTCTTGAACATCGCTGGGCTCGATCCCATCATGCGCCCCGCGAGTAGCTGAGTATAGGCCAAAAGCCACTGCCCGATGGCGATCCAGAGCGTCCTTACTTCAGCGTCATTATCACCTACCTGATCGGACATGATTGTATTTTTTAGTCTGCTTTTTTGCAGCTAGAGTGAGTGCCGGTTAGGCGTGCACGCCTCGGTCAGTTCCACAGCAGAACTCAACTCTGGGTTCGAGCAAATCCGTTCTGCTCAGGCCTGCCCAATTAGCTGGGATTCACAGGCGCATCGTGCACGATCGCCAACCTAATTGTTCGTAGTAGTTACTCTGTTGGACGCAATTATTTATTGTCTATTCTATAGTGAAGGAGCGGGGTTCGCTCCTTGCGTCAGGCTGGTTTCACGCACCTCCTGCGCTCCCACGGAGCATCCGCGCCGCATCGGCCTCAAGAGAGCTAAGGATTACAGCGTCGAGGCACCGCGCCGGCTGCAATGATTTGTTTACACAGCTACTTCCCACCAGATCAGATCCGCATTGCGGAAACACAAGCGAACGCGAGGATCTGGCTTGTGTCATTTGCAGCTGAGCGGTCTGGCACTCGCTGGGTGCTCAGTAACGCACAGAGCATGAATAATGAATGATGAATAACTGGGCAGCGTCTAGGTGACGACAGCGTGTTGGCGGCACCTTCATCTCTATTTAACTACCGTCACAAAGGCAGGAGGAAGGTGAAGGTCTGCGGAAGCCAGCTTCTCTCATGTCCTCTACTCATCGCTCCTCCTCTCGCATGGGTGCCCGGGATTCCGCTTTACCTGGGCTCCTATTTGCCCAGCGGCTGCGCTGAATTCTCAGCGACACTGACAGCCATAAGATCCAGGGGTCCTGACATGATCACGCATCTGCATTGTGATGTGCCGCCCACGAGAATGCCCAGTAAGTTTGTGTACTAACTGTGAGTACAGCAGTGCCCGCTCTCCTGGCTTCTTGCTGTCTGGTCTCCTCGGCCCGGGGACTGCTGGTCGGGCCGGACGTCAGGCCACGAGTCAAGCATTTGTCGGCTCCGCCGCCAGTAGCCGAGAGGAGCCAGTGGTTGTTGCCACCGGCTCGAGGGAGCGGAATCGCGCCGCGTGGGGGCCTCCAGAGACTGTTCACGGTCGTCCAGCGGTGGGGGGTGACGGGCTCCTGCCGCAGCATTGTCACTACGAGAGGCCAGAAGAACGACAGATGGCTTTCTGGTGGAGCAAATGCTGAGAGCAAAAAGCAGCAAGAGCGGTCAAAAAATTGAGGACCGGATCCCGCGGTTTCAAGACAGAGGGCGGCGCGTTTGAGGCAGCTCGAGAGGATGAGGCCTTGGAAAGGAAGCTCAGTACAGGTAGTTTTCTCATTTCCTAATTGAAGATACGGGCATAGGTTAGTGAGGCTGAACCTGTAATCAGCATCTGGGAAGCAGCTGAGCGTGCAAGCGATCCCTTAAGCCCAGGAACTTCAAGCAGACGCTGAAGCACCAATAGCAAGACTGTCTTCCACAGAAAGTCTTAAAAATTAGGCTGGGGTATAGGTGGTGTGCAGTACAAGCCTGCCAGCCTAGCTCAGAGCTGAGTCAGGAGACTCAGACTGGAGCCCGAGGGAGTTTGAGGTTCCTAGTACAGCTAGGCGACGCCGACGGGCACTCTAGCTGGGTGCAAGAGCGAAGATCTGTCTCTTCTGAGTCAAAAGAAACAGAAAGCAGGCATAGTGTGGCTTGGGAAGAAGGTCCTGGACGCCCAAAGTGCTAAGCCAGGGCGCGCCAGCCTCCAGCCAGAGCCTGAGTCTGCGTCGCTCTGGCTCTGCGTCCTGTCCTGTAGTTACTCTCTGGCTAAGGATTGACAGCAGATTCCGCTAACGAATATGAGAAACCAACAGCAGACTCGCGGTTTATCCTAGCCTGCTCCACCTTCTGCCAGACACCAGCCCAGCTTATCCTCATTTCAATCCCCGCATCTCAACCCTCCCGAGGTGGCAACTGTTATCCGCCCGCTCCCCCCCTTGCAGGTAACCCGTTCTGGCGGTCTGGAGTAATTCGCCCAGAGTCCAGGCTGGTTACACCGTGATATGACTCGCGGCGCCCCTCATCTTGCCGCCAGGCTGGCTGACTGCAAACAAAACCATTGTTGATCCAGAGAGCTCCGAAGTGGGCACGGTGGCCCCACTTACACGCTGCTCACGTCCTCGCGCAGCGGACCGCCAGGCCGGAAGAGACGGGGTGCGGTTCTCCCAGGCACACCTGCCGGTCTCCGCCGCCACGAGGAGTGCAAGGGCGGCAGGAGGCAAGGCGCGGCGGAGGAAGGCAGAGAATGGATTCCGAGCACTTTCCTCTCTCCGCGCACGCCACTGACGCCTGCTTGGTGTCACTATCGAACAGGAAACTAGCCAGCCTAGACCTGGCAGGTGGACGCACCGCGGCAGCGTCGTTTTGTCCGCTTTGTCCCCGCACAGCGATCCCAGGCCGGTTGCTGGCGGGGGCTGAAACCCAGCCAGCCCGTCAGCGCGCAGTGGCGCGCCTCTGGTGGCTCAGGGGCTTATCCGGCCCGCTGGGCGAGCAGGGCCCTTGGCTGACTAAGGGACATCTTTCTTTAAGAGCGCACGCAGCTGGCAGTCTGGAGGCGATCTGGGAGCTCGTCGTGAGTTAATGGGGAACATCTCGGAAAAGCGAGGACTGGACGTGGAGGCTGAGATTTTGGCGCCAACACCGAGCATCGCCTTCACTGTGCCGATGGGCAGTCCACGCTGTCCGCTCCGCTGCCGACCAGGGCCGCTGGTGCCGATCTAAACTGGTGGCGTGGGTGTGGGTGTGAGCGTGGGTGTGGGTGTGAGCGTGGGGGTGAGTGTGAGCGTGGGGTGGGGTGGGAGCGGGTCTGACTGTCCCTGCCGCAGGCTGAGCTCCGGCACTGGGGCGGGGCAGGCAGTGCAACTGCACGAGCGTTCCGGCTTTGGCTGGTGTCAGAGCCAGACGCTGGTGCCCGGACAGTCTGGGCGGGCTCCTGGAGGCCCCGCCGGGGTGACGGCGCGTCCTGTCTTACAGCCCTCCTTATCTTACTAGGTCCCTGGCCTCAGGCAGATTCCAGAAGGGGCGCCCGGGGAAAGCAGAGCACACAACCAGCCCTGGGAGGAGGGCGAGATGGGGAGTGCTCCCAATGGGGCTGGGCTGAGCGGGTGCTCTGGGTCCTGTGGTGGGCGCTCCCACAGTGCTCCTGGCCACAGGTGGCCTGTGCCCGAAGCAGACCTGTGTGCGGAGGAGAGAGGACTCGCTGGAAAGAGCTGGCTCCCGTGGCCGGGGTCTCCGGCTGGCCAGCCCAGCAGGGAGGCGGGCGGTGCAGCCAGCACCCCCGTGCCGCACCCCCGTGCTGCACCCCCCAGCGAAGCCGCCACAGCCCGGCCGGGCTCGGCCAGAGGGGCCCTGCGCGGCCACGCTGACCTCTGTCCGACGCAGGTCTGCCTGACCGATGCTTTTGCCACTGGAGCATCCTCCCATGGCTCCAGGCTCCGGGACCAGGAACCAAGCTCTGCTCGCCGCCGGCTGTGGCCCAGATGGCGGGGCCCCACTCCACCCCTGTCCTGGGAGCCCCTGCATTCCTGGGCCCCTCTCCTCCTCCCTCCTCCCCAAACCTCCATGAACCCAGACTCTGCTTGTCACGGCTGGACTGTGAACCCTCAAAACTCCTGTGACGGAGCCCTGGCCCCCAGTACCCCAGAACGTGCCTGTGTTGGGACGCAGGGCCTTTAGAGAGAAAATTAAGTTAAAGGGGGTCCACCGGGGTGGACCCAGCCCAACATGACTGCTGTCCTTATAAGAAGAGGCGATTAGGACACAATCTCACCCCGAGGGAAGGCTGTGTGGGGACGCAGGGGAAGACGGACATCTGCAAGCCAAGGAGGGCCTCAGGAGAAACCAACCCTGATCTCAGACTCCAGCCTCCAGACTGGTGAGGACATAAATTTCTGTCGCTTAAGCCGCCTCATTGCAGGGCTCTGTCGTAGCAGCCCCAGGAATCTAGTGCTCTGCTCCTCTCACGCAGACGCTGGCTCCAAATCTAGGGTCACCGTGCCAGGTTGCAAGTCCACATCTGCGCCTCCAGCCTCTTCTGAGGCCCAACCTCTGTCCCCACCGGCACTCAGGGGTCCCTACCTCCCCCCAAGGGGAACTCCTGATAGTGCAGGTGAGCTCAGGCTCTGGCCACTGATGCTCACCTCGGCCCGGGACAAGCCGGCGAGCTTCAGTTTCCTCATCTGTGAAAGTGGGGATCAAAACTCTCACGTGGCAAGGGCATTTATGAGCATTAGGGAAGGTTACATAAAGGCCAGCTCCATGTTTGACCTGCACTTGGCACCCCACAAACAGCAGCTTTTATTTTCATTATTTCTCTTAAACCTGATCTCCTTCCAGTATTTCCTAGGGCAGCTAATGGTGTCACCAAGCCAGGAGGCTTGGCCTGGCCCCCACACCTGCCCGTCTCATGGCTCAACATTCCGTGTTAAGCACCTGCTAAAGGGCAGCCCCCCACGTGCTGTGGACCCAGGAGCCTTCAGCTTATCTGCACATTAAACAAATCGAATTTGAAACAATCAATTGATACGGGGCATGCAGTGGGGAGGCAAGGCCCACAAGCCTGTGGACTGCCCTCCTCAGCTGGCCTCCCTCATCTTTTACCCAGATGTCTGCAAGGCTCAAGCCTCTGATTCCCAACATTTCCAGAGTTTTCCTTCTTAAACAAAAATTTGGCCTGATCCCTTCCTGCTTAAAAATTTCTGGTGGCTACAGCTGCCTTCCACTGGGCCAAGCCCGGTGCAGCGTCACCTGCTGTGCAGCCTCACTCCCCTACCCCGCGAGCACGTGTCCTCACTCTTCACTTTCCCGTGGGAAAGACCTTACCAACGCTGGGCTCTGTTCCCACCGCTCTGCATGGACCCAGGCAGTGCCCGTTGCCTGGGGCGCCACTCCTCCGCACCCTTGCCCCTTAACACCTCTTTTCCAGCTGGAGAACTCCCCCAAATCACCTTCTCAAACCTATGTCCAACATCACCTTTGCCAAGTCTTCCTGCACACCTCCTCCCTGCTCCCGGTGCTCCGGGTCTTTTTTAAACAGGGTCTCACTGTATCACTCAGGCCAGTCTTGAACTCCTGGGCTCGATCCTCCCATCGCAGCCCCCCGAGTAGCTGAGTATAGGCACAAGCCACTGCACCTGGCCTCCCAGCGCTCCTTATTGCCTCAATTTATCACCCTGTCGGGTGAAATTTGCAATGATTTTTTTTTTTTTTTAGACAGAGTCTCGCTTTTTTGCCCAAGCTAGAGTGAGTGCCGTGGCGTCCACCTCGGTAGTTCACAGCAACCTCAAACTCCTGGGTTCAAGCAATTCTTCTGCCTCAGCCTCCCAAATAGCTGGGATTACAGGCATGTGGCACCATGCCCAGCTAATTTGTTCTATATATATTAGTTGGCCAATTAATTTCTTTCTATTTATAGTAGAGACGGGGTCTCGCTCTTGCTCAGGCTGGTTTCGCACTCCTGACCTCGAGCAATCCGCCCGCCTCGGCCTCCCAGAGTGCTAGGATTACAGGCGTGAGCCACCGCGCCCGGCCTGCAATGATTTGTTTACACCCCTACTTTCCCCACCAGATCAGGATCCCCATTAGGGAACAAAGCGATCAGGTCTGGCTGTATTTGCAGCTCCAGGTCTGGCACTCGGTGGGTGCTCAGTAAGCAAGGACTGAATAAATGAATGGATGAATAAATGCGTGCAGGTCTAGGTGAGACAGGTGTTTCCGGCACTTCATCTCATTTAACCGTCACACAGCAGAGGAAGTGCAAGGTTGCAGGAAGGCCAGCTTCTCTCTGTCCTCTCATCCTCCTCCTCTCCATGGTGCCCGGGGCTTCCCTTTACCTGGGCCTCTGTTTCCCAGGGCTGGCCCTGAATGTCTCAGGACACTGACACCATAACATCAGGGGTCCTGGCACATGAATAATCTGCATTGTATGTGCCCACAGATCCCAGTAAGTGTGTACTAACTGGTGATCACACAGTGCCCCTCTCTGCCTTCTTGCTGGTCTGTCTCCTCGGCCCGGGGACTGCTGGCTCCGGCCGGGGTCAGCCAGAGTCACAGCATTTGTCCGGCTCCGCGGCCGTGCCGGGGAGCAGTGGTTGGTTGGCACACCGGCTGAGGGCGGAATCGCCCGTGGCGCCTCCAGAGAGACTGATTCAAGGTTCAGGGTGGGGGGTGAGGGTCTGCCACATTTAGAGAGGCAGAAGAGACAAGATGGCATTTCTGGTGGAGAAAATGCATGAGCAAAAGCAGGAGGGTCAAACAAGTGAGGACGGATCCGCGGTTCAGACAGAGGGAGCGCTTTGAGGAGTCGAGAGGAATGAGGTTGGAAATGGAAGTCAGTAAATGCTAGTTTCCTCTCCATTTCCCTAATTTAGAAAGATAGGCACCTAGGTGTGGCAGCTGACACCTGTAATCCCAGCACTTGGGAAGGCTGAGGTGGAAGGATCACTTAAGCCCAGGAATTCAAGACCAGCCTGAGCACCATAGCAAGACCCTGTCTCTACAGAAAGTTTAAAAATTAGCTGGGTATGGTGGTGTGCACGTACAGTCCCAGCTACTCAGGAGGCTGAGTCAGGAGATCACTGGAGCCCAGGAGTTTGAGGTTGCTGTAAGCTAGGCTGACGCCAAGGCACTCTAGCCTGGGTGACAAGAGCAAGATCCTGTCTCTCTGAGTCAAAAAAAGAAAAGAAAAAAGCCAGGCAATCAGTGTGGCTTGGGAACCAGGTCTGGAGCCAAAGGTGCCTAAGCACAGGGGCACGAGCCTCCCCAGACCAGAGCCTGAGTCTGGTCCCCCTGGCTCTGCATCCTGTCCTGCTAGTTAACCTCTCTGCTAAGGATTACAGATTCCTTAACAAATATGAGAAACCCAACAGCAGACTCCGGTTATTAGTGCTCACTTCCTGCCAGACACCAAGCCCAGCCCTTTATCTCATTTAATCCGCATCTCAACCCTCCCAGGTGGCAACTGTTCCCGCCCTCACCTTGCCAGGTAAGTTTCTGGCGGTTGGGTAATTCGCCCAGGTCACAGGCTAGTAAGTGATCTGACTCGCGGGCTCATCTTGAGCCAGGCTGGTGTGTATTGTTGATTCAGAGAACCTACGAGAGGCCTGGGCGCGGTGGGCACTTAACGCTGCTCACGTCCTCAGCCGGGACGCCAGGGGAAGAGACGGGGTCTGCGGTCCTCCAGGAGACCTGCCTGCTCTCCCGCCCGCACAGGAGCCTGCCAAGGGGCATAGGCAAAGGCTGCGCGGAGGAAGCAGAGAATGGATTCGAGCACTTTCCTCTCTCCCCAGCACTGACCTGCTTGGTTCTTGAACACAGGAAACTACCAGCCTCGACTGGCAGGTGGGCACCGGGCGGTCTTTGTCCCGGCTTGTCCCCAGGTCACCAGCCCGGTTGTGGCGGAGCTGGAAACCCAGCCAGCAGTCAGCGCCTGGCGCCCTCTGGTGGCTCAGGGGGCTTCTCCAGGCCGCTGGGCGACAGGGCCCTGGCTGCCTAAGGGACATTTTTAAGAGCCACCAGTGCAGTCCTGGAGGGTCTGGGAGCTCGTCCGTGAGTTAAGTGGGGAACATTGGAAAGAGGACTCGGACGTGGAGGCTGAGATTTTGGCGCCAACACCCGCAGTCGCCTTCACCTGTGAGATGGGGTCCCCGCCTGTCCCTCCCTGCCGCCCAGGGGCCTGGTGGGAATCCTACTGGATGCCATGGGTGACAGCACCTTGTTAGCTCAAAATTGCTACTGTGGGAAAAAGGATTGTGTTCATGAGACAGTAATTGCTGTAACAGTCCGACGCTAAGGGCAGCAGTGGCCGGGCGTGGGGGCAGGGCTGGCAGGGACGAGAGGAGGAGCTGGCAGAGGGCGGGGGTGGGCCACACAGCCCAGGGCCCAGTGCGGCTCAGCAGATACACATCTGCTTGGGGCAAAGGGAGGGAACATTATTCCAGGACACTGGCAATGGCGTTGGAAGGAACTCCAAAAATACTCATTTCTTCCTCTTTTCCCTTATTCAAAAGGCAGTAGGAATGACAGTTGTATTTGATGCTATAAAACAGAAAAATGAAAAGATCTACTTCTCTGAGCAGGTTTCCCAGTGACTCGGACGAGGGCCCCCTCCCCACCTCAGGCCGTGTGGAGGCCAGTCCTGGCCGTTTTCTGGGTCTCCTTCCCAGGCGCCCTCTGCCTACGCCCTCACTCCTCACTCAGGCTCGTCCAGCCGGAGGCCCCTCGGCCACAGCAGTGAGGGCAGCCGCCTGTCGGAGGCGGGATACATCAGCACTTCCAAACGGATCTTGGTTTTAGACGTACCTTGATTGGCACCCAGGCCTGTCCCCTCACTGGCCATGTTCCTAACTTCTCCAAGGCTCAGTTCTCTCACCAGTAAAACAGGGAAATGGTAACTACATCATTATTAATAAATTAAAGATGAAACGAGATCCTGGCGCATAGGAAGAACACACACTTTCAAGTGTTTAAGAAGTTTAAGAAGTTTCTGCACTTTGGGTCGTGTGTGAGAAGTTGCTTGACAGGGAACATCAGCTGGGCTTCCCATCGTAGGACAGAGGAAAGCTTGCAGAGTGTGGGGCTGTGGAAAGGGGAGGGATTGTGTCAGAGATGGCTCTGACACCTGCCAACGGGCCTCCAGGCTGCCTGGTGACCCAGGCTACACAAAGGCTCTGCCCAAAGCAACTGACCATCCTGGGAGAAGGACAGGCGATTGTTATTTCCTGTTTTAATGAAATAAAAACACATTGAAACAAAAATAGACTCATGACTTGCCCAAGGTCACCTGGCCAGTGAGAGTTGGCACTCAGGCCTTTGCACTTTCCGTTACCAGAAATATATTAACTCAACTGGTGGAAGGATAATAATATTTATTGTAATTTAACTGAAGAGATACTACAAATGAAATTCCAATTTCATATTCACTGACCTTAGAATTCGGGATGGAGCAGTAACTGACAGGCACTCCCCAATTTCTCAGGCTCTCCTAGCCATCAAATTCTGAAGTACCTCAACTGATAAGAGAAGTTTCTGATGTCTAGCCAGACCTCGCGCGTTCCAGCCCACCAAAGTGCGTTGGCAGTCACTTTTATTTTTGAGGAAAGAACATTTATCCACATAATCCCTCCTAAAATGGAAAACTGTTATGAAATTGAAATTGATTTCCATCCCAATCCCTTTTTATTTGAACATGCCTGCGGTACTTCCCTCTCACCTGAAGAAGCCCAGAGCTGTAAGAATTGGCGAGATGCCTTTAAAGTAGCCACATATTGAAAAGGCTCTCGGGCAATCTACTGGGGAGGGGTAGGGTGCAGCGAGAGAGGTACCTCTGAGCAGAGTGGCCAGCACAAACATTTACTAAGCTTCCCACATCCTGGCAATTGGGCACAACCACAGCCCTTCGGTGCTCCATCAACACTTGCTGACTGAATAAAAGAAAGTCAAACCAAACCGGGAATTGCTAGGTCCAAGGACAGACTGAGTGCTGTAGGCGCTTTCACCCAGCAGACCACAAGACCCCTCAGGCACACAGGAAAGAGCGTCAGCCGTGCATTCACTCAGCTGTTCGTTTGGGATTGTGCACCAGGATTGGGAAGATAGGGTACAACCCAGCTGTCACGCCTGGGGTGCTGCTGCCCAGTGCTCCCAAACACCACTCCAAACAGAAGTGGGGCTCGCAGGACGAGCCGCAGCGCTCACTGACCACCGCGGGGCGTGCAGCTGCTGCCCAGGTGTGTGTGGTGTCAGCAGTAGCCTGCGTGGCTCCTAAACCAATGCAGCATACAAGGCGTGCAATGAAGTCTTGCTCCTGCCCTGCCTCCCTGCCACATGCCCGCTGCCCCCAACCGGCACCCCTTTCATTGGGATCTTGTGTATCCTTCTTTATCCAATTTCATACTTTCCCCTTCCATAAAGGTAGTATACTATCCACCCTGGCTTGGACCTTGGAAAGAGGTGCATTTTATTTTCAAAATGCTACTGATTTAAGGTATCACCATATCTGCCCTGTGTTCTGTCTGATCTATTGGTAAAAGTGGAGCAGAGGTCAAGGATTTGCAAGCATGCATATCTGATCAGGTCTGCAGAAAGGCCTGTGTCTACTGCCCGGGGTGCTGAGGGAAAGCTTGGCCAGTGTTTCCCTGGAGAGCGTTGCCTAGTAACAGTTGCAGGGGACATACGTAGACAGGGGACGAAGGAGGGTATGTTTGTGATCACAAGTGGCCTATGAGGGGGAGCAGTGGGAAAAATTTTTAAATCATTTAACTACCAAAATCATATCTGCTTATTGTAACGAACAAGTAAACAGAGAAGTCAGCCTCAGTCCCACTTTCCCAAAGTAATTGTCATTAAGAGGTGAGGCCGCAGTTTCTGCCCGATTGTACACGTAGAGAGCAAAGTGGAGGCAATAGGTAAGTGTTTCCTGGGGTCCGATGGGAAGGCCACTGGCGTATGAGGCTGGAGGGCCGCTCCAGGCCTGGCTGCCCAGGAGCGGAGGAGCGCTGGAACCAGGAACGGGAACAGGGCGGGCAGGCGGGCACCTGCAGGAGCAGGTGGCCGGCATCAGTGTAAGCAAGTGGCATCTGTTGCCTGTTATCAGGAGCAGAAATCCCGGCACTTCTGCTCATTGAATCTTGTTATTGGAGTTGCCAAGGAAAACACAACACAGTCAAGCACTGGCACGACACCACTGTACTCACGGAGAAGAGACAGCAAGATCAGCTTTAGTGGTGGGCGTCAGTCCCCTATGGGCAGCAGGTCGCTCCTGGCTGCGACACAGGGCCATTGGCCTGCACACACCCCTCTGCGATGCAGCAGAAAGACCCCACCCCTCCCCAAGGGGACAAACGTAGTATGGGGCTGGCCAGGTGCCCTGTGATGTGCATGCTTACACAGAACAAGGAACACTGAGTCTGAAACAGGGAGGATATTGCCACAAAGGTGACAAGTCCAGCACAAGCTTGAGGATTCTTGGTAAGGAATGTTCCAGGCCCAAGGTCTATTCTCATGTAGCCAAGAGGGGGTGGAAAGACTGAGACTGGCTTTCCCAGAACACTTCCCCACCGCTCAGCCCTCCATGCCGCCTTTTCTCCCTTCCCGTGCACTCAGAACAGGGACAGTCTTACTGACTAGGGCACACCAGGCCTCACAGGGCGCCTGGCACAGAGGAGCATCCGGCAAATATTTAGCTTAAAGGCTGTGCTCAGCCCCAATGGCAGCTCATGCAGGGGTGTCTGGGGGCTTTGCCGGGGGCTCAGGAGCCTGGTGGGACTAGAGTGCAAGCTCCAGAGGCTCTGTGCAGGCTCTGACACACTGGGGCTCCCCGGCTGCCTCGGGGGTTGCCAGCCCTGACTCTGACTGCCACAGCTCCTGCCCCAGGGCTGGTGAGCCCTGTGAGGTGGGGAGCTGGGAGGGGGAAGTCCTGGGTATTTCTTGGCTGCCCGCTCAGCCCCAGACAGGCCTGAGGTCCTAGGAAGAGATGACCAGAAATGTCCTCCAAGGAATGACCCTCTCCTCACCCTCTCTGAAGAAGGACCTGGCCCCCACCACACCTGATGGAAGCTCAGAAGTGAAGGCAGCAGTCCTTGGCAGGCGAGCACTCGCCCCAGCCAGGCCCACCCCGCGCAGGGCACAGCCGGGCCTGGCGGTGAGTAGGTCCTCAGTAAACGTATGGTGGTGGATTTAGGCCTGGGAAGGGGGTGCTCTTGCGGGGGATGGAGAGGACAATGTGGGGAACAGCCTCTTATCTAGGATGGCTTGCCAGCAGGCCCAGTACAGAGAGGACAGGATTTGGTATAAGACATGGATTTGAATCCTGGCACCGCTTCCTAATTAAAATTTGAGCAGCTTATTTCATTTTTCAAAAGCTTTATCAAGTATGATTTACATACCATAAAATTCACCAACTCTAAGTGTACAATTCAATGACCATATATGTAGAGTTGTGCAACCAGCACCGTGATCATATTTTAAACCATTTCCATCGCTCCAAACAGAAACCTTGTGCTCCTCCCATTTCCACCACAGCCTGTGGCAACCACTATTTCTGTCCTATAGATTGGCATTTTCTGGACATTTCATGCAAATGCAGTCATACAATATGTGGTCTTTTGTGACTGGCCTCTCTCAGCATGTGCCAGTACTCGCATCCATCCTACTGCTGAATAATGTTTCATTGTGGGGGATGAGGCATTGGTATCCATTCACCAGCTGCTGGACGTTCGGGTTGTTTCTACCCTTTGGCCTCTTACTAAAGCTGCCACGAACATTCGTGTGCTAGTTTTTGTGTGGACGTGTGTTTTTATTTCTCTTAGGTATACACCATGGAGAATTGCTGGCCCATGTGGCACTTTACGTTTAATCTTTTGAGGAACTGCCAGACTATTTTCCAAAGTGGCTGCACCATTTTACAGCCCCACCAACACGTGAGAGTTCCAATTTCTCCACGTACTCCTGGATATTTGTTACTTTTTGGGTTTTTTTTTTTTTTGAGACAGGGTCTCACTCTGCTGCCGGTGCTAAGTGCAACAGCATCATCATAGCTCACTGCAGCCTCAAACTCCTGGCCTCAGCCTCCTAAGTAGCTGGGACTATAGTCATGAGCTACTACACTTGGCCTGTTAATTTTTTCAAACCAAAAATAGTCTTTCAAATTGAAGAGACTCAAGAGAAGAAAAAAAGTCTTATTAGTGGGTGTGAAGTGGTATCTCATTGGGTTTTGATTTACATTTCCCTAATAACTGACATTGAGCCATCTTTTCACACGGTGAAATGTCTATTCAAATACTTTGGGGCAACTTATTTAACCTTTTTGAACCTCACCTTATTTTTCTGTTGAAAAAAAATTATAGCCGGCTCCTAAGGCCATAATGAGAATGTGTGTAGTGTTGCCACGGCCCTGCCACATACGGAGGGCTTTAAACGAGTGTTTAGTTTCGTTGTACTTGTTGTGTAGGCCCACACGAGTGAGCCTTCCCCACGGGCTGAGGTTGGGAGTCAGAGCCCGGCTGCCCGGCGCAGAAGGGAACCGCAGAGGGAGTGAGCAGGCTCTCCTCCCTCCTCAGCAGGAGGGTGAAGGAAGAGCACCATTTGCAGGAAGGGTCCATTGTGTTCCAGATATTCTGTCAAGCAATTAATTCCACATGTTCTCATTTTACCCCCACCAGAACCTTCTGAGGAAGCAAGACTTCCATGTTTATAAGGGATGAAACCTGAGGTCAGAGATAGTAACTTTCTAAGGCTGCGTGGTGGAAGGGAGGGGGGTCTAAGACTGAACTCAGCTGATGCCGAAGCCACCGCCCAGGCCTTTTCAACCCCAGCTCTGCTGCGCAAGCCGGGAGCACCTGGGGACAACACACACCAGCCCACGAGGGGAAACCGCAGGCTCAGTCTGCTGGACAGCACCCCCAGCTCGGCTTCCAGGAGGCCGGAGAGTTGGAGGCTAAGGACATAGACAGAACCCACGGCACAACTGGGGTAAGCTGCTTATCCCCTGTAGGCTTGGACATCTTCTAGAAAGGGAGGAAAACAGTAGCTCCTCCTTCAGAGGGCAGCTGTCCCGTTGTGTCTGGGCCACAGCCCACACCTGACCCAGGCCACTTGGCTCCTCTCTGCCATGAGCCTCGCCCATCCTAGAGCACGAAGTCTTGGTCCTGACCCTGGGGCAGGGTTGGAGCTCTCAGGGCCGGGCCTCCCATGCCTCTCACCCATGCTTCTTGCCCTTGGACAGTGCTCTCCCACAGAAGTAGGGAGGACTAGCATGATTATTTAAGATTAAGAAAAGCAGGACATTAAAAAATCTTTATTAAAGCAGCTAGACTTAGCAATAAACACCACTCATTTTTTTTTTTTTTGAGACAGTCTCACTCTGTTTGCCCAGGCTAGAGTGCTGTGGCGTCAGCCTAGCTCACAGCAACCTCAAACTCCTGGGCTCAACCAATCCTCCTGCCTTAGCCTCCCAGGTAGCTGGGACTACAGGCATGCGCCACCATGCTCGGCTAATTTTTTCTATTTTTAGGTGTTTGGTTAATTTCTTTCTATTTTATAGTAAGAGATGGGGTCTTGATCTTGCTCAGGCTGGTCTCAAACTCCAGAGCTCAAGCAATCCACCCACCTCAGCCTCCCAGAGTGCTAGGATTACAGGTGTGAGCCACCGCGCCCAGCCTGAACATTACTCTTTAAATGGTACATCTATGAAGCAGGAGTTAAACACAAGCGTAGTCTAATTCTGTACACCTTTGATTGTGATGATTAAGTTGCTCCCTCCTTTTCCATTTATTAATTCAGAGAAAATGTTTTCTCTCTCCCCCTTGCCTTGGCATCAGACTGATCCTGCTATGGGCTCCAGTTGGAGGAGCCCAACTGAAGGTCTTCCCCAGGCCTTCCCCACCCCCCCAGCTGGGCTCTAACTGCAGTCCCAGCCCCTCCCTCCGACGACAGTGCGAGGTGTGCAGGGCTGTGTCTGGCTTCCAGCAATGACCTTCAGAACATTCGACAAGCCTCACAAAGCATCCAACATGGGACAGGAGAGGAAACTAGTGCTGCTTGCTTGGTCTGTTGAGATTTAAGGTTTTATCATAAGAAACTGAAAAAAAAACTACCTGAGCCTGCCCTGTCCTTGCACAGCTGGCTGGGGAGGGGCGACAGGGGCCAGGGCCCCTCATTCGAGGGCTCTGGATCACAGAGAGGAGGGTAGAGGCTGCCTTAGTCCTTCTTGCCTCCTGGGGCTGGGCTTCTTGTGAGGAGCTTCCCTGGGCTGAAGGGGGCCAGTGTGGAAACTGTGGGGGATTCCAGCTTCACTCTGTCCAGGAGGGTCTTCTTAAGGGCAGCTGGGGAGATCTTTTCTTGGTCAGCCATGGACTGCAGCTCTCTGCAGACAAAGCCCCAGAAGGGTGGAAGGAAGGCAATAAGCCTTGGAGCCAGAGCTCTGTGAGTCTTCCCTGCCCAAATAACTCACTTACATGACACCACCAAGTTAAAAATCCAAAACAAACATTCCCCCAGGCTTCTTAGAAGTACTATTTAATTAAGTATGGGTTTGTCTTATTTATCTCATTTGACCCATGCTAGACATAGAGCTCCAGGCAGTATTTGTGATCATATGGGGAGAGAATGTGGAAAATGACATGGTTTGGAGTCACAGACGTGAAGTTGAACCCTATGTACGTCACTTATTAGCAGTTTGACCTTGAGAAAATTGTCTCTGAGCCTCAACTTCTCCATCTTTATTTATTTTATTTGTTTATTTTATTTTATGAGACACAGTCTCACTTTGTTGCTAGAGTGAGTACCGTGGTGTCAGCCTAGCTCACAGCAACCTCAATCTCCTGGGCTTAAGCAATCCTACTGCTTCAGCCTCCTGAGTAGCTGGGACTACAGGCATGCGCCAATTTTTTGTATATATACTATTAGTTGGTTGATTAATTTCTTTCTATTTTTAGTAGAGACGGGGTCTCGCTCAGGCTGGTCTTGAACTCCTGACCTTGAGCGATCCGGCCGCCTCGGCCTCCCAGAGTGCTAGGATTACAGGCGTAATCCCAGCTATCAGAACAGCAGTGAGAATTAAGTGGTGTAAGGCCTGCAAACTCTTAGCTAAACCCAAGTCTAGGAAGTCATGGTTATTAACAGAGCACAGACTCCAGCACTGCTAATGGGACCAGACATAGCCGGCTCTGCAAGACGGTGCCCAGCCCAGCCCAGAGGCCGGCTGCGAGTGGAGAGCCTGGGGCACAGGAGAGCGAGGCAGACTCACCGTGTTCGGATACAGGAGGCCTCAACCGCATTGATGAGCAGAGAGCGGAAGCCCCCACTCTCTAGAAAGTGCAGGGCATGGATGGTGGCTCCCCCGGGGGAGCAGACATTGTCCTTGAGCTGGCCTGGATGCTGCTCTGAGTCCAGCAGCATCTTGGCAGCTCCCTAGGACAGGAAGGGCATGGTAGAAGAGGAACTTACTAGCACATCTGGGGATAGGCTTCCACATGCCCACTCTCCTGCCCAATCCCTATCCCAGATTCCCAACCAACCCCTGCCCCAGTTCAGTGACCCACAAGGACCCCCATACCACACCCTGGTCCCAAACATGCAGGGGAATGATACTGACCAGCAAGGCCTGGGCCCCCAATCGGACTGCTAGGCGCCGCGGCAGGCCCATCTTCACCTCCCCATCAGCCAACGCGTCCAGGGCCATGAACGCCTGTGGAGACACTCGCTGAGCCCCAGGTAGCAGGCACGGAGGGCCCTTCCTCAGGGTCTGCTCTTTCTGATGTCTGGAGCTAGCTCCAAGGGTCAGCCTCTTCCACCTGCCAGCCATGCCCAAGAGGTGGGTGCTGCCCCCAGCCCAAGCCTGCCTGCCGACCCAGCCTGCTGCCTCGCTTTCCTGGAAGGCCAGTGAGCACACGAGGGCCTTACGTAGGCAGGCCCGCTGCCGCTGAGCCCTGTGACAGCGTCGATCAGGTCCTCTTCCACCTCAGTGCAGAAGCCCACGCTGCTCATGAGCTGCTCCAGGAGCTGCCCATCCTCCACCAGGGCATGGGTGCCTGTGGCGTACACTGTGGCACCCTCCCGCACAACCACAGGTGTGTTGGTCATGCAGCGAATCACTTTAGGGGCTGGCTGAAATGCCATCAGCTTCTGTGGCAAGAGAGAGGGCTGAGTGAGTGGCCAGGCCACAGCTCCCACCAGCACCCACCCATTAGGTCTCCCCTGCCCTCACACGAGGGGAATCAGGGCTGAGATGGGCACCTTCTCCACAGAGCTGATGGTGACACCGGCCGCACAGGAGACCACGATGTGCCTGGCTTGCACGTCAGCCCCAATCTCATCCAGGATGAAGGGGATGATGTGCGGCTTCACGGCCAGGAACAGGACGTCACTGTGCCTCACCGTCTCCTTGTTGCTTCGTGTCAGGTTCACACCTATCTTCTGCAAGAAGAGACTCCAGGCTCACAGTGCTAGGGCAGCCTGGCTAAGCCCAGGCCTCCCAGGGAGCAGCTGACGCCCTGGCAAACCTACTCTGCCAGCTGTAGCCTGGGACTCCTTGCCCTGTTCCCTGACCCCACCTGACACAAAGTTTCCCACTGTGGCTACTGGGCAGGTAAGCACAGGCACTGGGCATGACAAGCTTCTCCATGGTAACCAGGAAGGGGTTATCCCCTAGTCCCCACCAATCTTTTGGCACCCAAGGCACCCCTCTGCCAGGTAAGACGGCTCCATGGGGGGAAGTGGTGAAGGGAAAGGTGAAACACTAGCACACAGCGGTCAGAAGCAGAGCTGAGTCAGGCCCTATCCCAATCCCAGCCACTTTTCCATCAGACTGCACAGCTTCTGTGTGGTCCAGGGCCATCCCTAGAACTCCAAACGGAGAAGCAGGACCCTCTAGTGCTAGGAGCAACAGCCCACGGTAGGCAGACACTGCCAGTCACTGGCCTCATTTAGCCATCTCTCTCTCACCACCCAGGTTGTGAGTGAAGATGAGATATTATGTTTTTGGAGAGCAGAACAACTAATTCATTGGATTCTTGCCCAACACGTTCATTCATGCCTCAGAATAATAGCAAAGTGGCTACTGTTGTAAAGGAAGAAACTGAGCCGTGAAGTGGCTGAGTACTTTAAGGTCACACAACTAGTCAATGATGAAAAATGAATATTTATTGGGTACCCACCATGGGCCAGGAGCTTTCCACATATAATTACCACAGTTAATCCTCCAATCACTCGTGTCTGGATATGACCCCAAGTCTATCCACCTGGGTGCTCTGGTGACACTGAGCTGTCCCAGAGAAGCGGGAAGGATTGTGATGTTCCTGGTGGGGAGTTCAGCGCCAGCCAAAGACCAGCACGTGGAATCAGGGGCCAGCTGGGCTCAGTTCGTCTCAGATCATCCTTTTCCTGGGCCTCCAACCTCTTCCCCGCACCCCTCGGCCCCACCTACCCTGAGCGCGGACACCGTGGGCAGGTCCATTTCTGGGGAGCTGGCCATTATCTTGTGAGCCGACAGGATGCCTACAGAAGACAGAGCTTTTCAACTTAGGGTCGTGGCCCACCACGCTCCCATGCTTTCCCTGGGAAAGCAGAATCCAAATCCACAGCCGCTCTAAGAATGCCAGTCTCCCTCCCGCCCCCATCCTTCACGCGGGCCTAAGACGCGCTTGCCGCTGAACAGAATCTCCTCTCCCCCACCGGAGGTAAATCTCCCTTTCATTCATTCATTCACGCAGGCGGGGCGTGGGACTGACCAGAGAGGCTAGGGACCGCCCCCGAACCCGCCTCCCGCCTCCACGCGCTTGCCTGCGGCCGTGAAGCCCCGCGCCAGCGCACAGGCCAGCTGGCCGGCGCCGATGAAGCCCACGCTCATGGTCCCCGGCTCGCGCCTTCCGGCAGTCGCAGGAACCCGCTCAGCGCGGACCCGGAGATACCACTATCGCACGGCGGGCTGTGCTGGGGCCCGCCGGCGGCGCGCCGAGGACCGGGAGTTCCGAGCAGCTTCCGGGCGGAGCCTGGAGGGACTCCCGCACGCGGCACCCCACACCCTTCTCGCCCGACAGCGCCACGGCCGCAGACTGCGCCCTGGGCAACGTGGCCCCGCCCCGCCAGGGAGGCCAATCCAAAGCCAGGAGCTCAGGGCGGGCCAATCCGCGGCCGAGCCGGGGCCACACGCCCGCCTCCTCTGCTCCTGACTGGCAAGCGGAACCTCGGGCGTGAGATCCGGAAGCCCCTAGGTTCGCCTAGGTGAGCCCCGGAAGCCCGCTGGCCCGGAATCTCAGACACCCTACCGAGCGCTGAGGTCGCCTTCCCGGCCCCGCTCAGACTGATACTGTTTCTGGTGCTGGCGTCGGTTCCAATGGGATCGCGTGGAGGCGGCGGGGCCAGCCGTGTTTTATTTACTTGAACTTGCGTGGGTCACCGAATTTGTTTTAACTAGATCGCAAGTAGGACCAGTTCCTCTGTTCAGGAACTTAGCGGCTAAGGCCTGGCTAAAAAGTATACGCAGGTCTCCGAATCTTCCAGACGCCACCCGCCCCTGCTGCCTCTTGCTTTAAAAAGCTCCGCAAATGTGATGTTTCCTTTTTCATCAGTAGTAAATGTAGTAAGGAGCCGCAGGTAACAAGTGACAGAGAAAAGCACAAAGGAAGGAAGTGGCATCCCTAGAGGAGTCAGAAGAGCGGAAGACCCCTAATTCTCCACGGTCTCTACTAGCTTTTCTACAGCCCCTTCCATAAAATTCACACCGCCACCCCTAAGCTGGGGTTCGCTTTCTTTGAACTTCCCTGAACAAGTCCCCAGGACCTCAGCACCCTTAAAAGTGAGGACCAGAGGAAGGAAATAGCAGAGGAGGTAAACAGGGGGAAGACCAAACCATGCTCCTGGGTCTGCAGAGTCAACATTGTTAAAATAGCTATACTACCCAAAATGATGAGTCAATGTAATACCTATTAAAATACAATCATTTTTCACAGATATAGAAAAAATAATTTTACTCTTTATATGGAACCAGAGAAGACCCTGTATAATAAAAGCAATCCTAGGCAATAAAAACAAAATGGGAGGTATCAATTTACCAGACTTCAAACAATACTACAAGGCTATAGTAATTAAAACAGCTTGGTATTTTCATAAGAACAGGGTCATTGACCAGGGGAACAAAACAGAGAACCCAGATATAAAATCATCCTCATATAGCCAACTAATCTTTGACAAAGCAGACAAAAACATACACTGGGGAAAAGAATCCTTATTCAATAAATGGTGCTGGGAAAACTGGATAGCCACATGTAAAAGACTGAAACAGGAGCCACACCTTTCACCTCTCACAAAAATCAACTCACGCTGGGTAACAGACTTAAACTTGAGGTGTGAAACTATTAGAATTCTAGAGGAAAACATTGGAAATACTCTTGTAGACGTTGGCCTAGGCAAAGAATTTATGAAGAAGACCCCAAAGGCAATCACAGCATCAACAAAAATAAATAAGTGGGACCTGATCAAATTAAAAAGCTTCTGGGGCCGGGCGCGGTGGCTCACGCCTGTAATCCTAGCTCTCTGGGAGGCCGAGGCGGGTGGATTGCTCGAGGTCAGGAGTTCGAAACCAGCCTGAGCAAGAGCGAGACCCCGTCTCTACTATAAATAGAAAGAAACTAATTGGCCAACTAATATATATAGAAAAAATTAGCCGGGCATGGTGGCTCATGCCTGTAGTCCCCAGCTACTTGGGAGGCTGAGACAGAAGGATCCCTTGAGCCCAGGAGATTGAGGTTGCTGTGAGCTAGGCTGACGCCATGGCACTCACTCTAGCCTAGGCAACAAAGCGAAACTCTGTCTCAAAAAAAATAAATAAATAAAAATAAAAAGCTTCTGGGCTGGGCGCGGTGACTCACACCTGTAATCCTAGCTCTCTGGGAGGCCAAGGCGGGAGGATTGCTCAAGGTCAGGAGTTTGAAACCAGCCTGATCAAGAGCAAGACCCCGTCTTTACTATAAATAGAAAGAAATTGATTGGCTAACTAAACATATACATATAGAAAAAATTACCTGGGCATGGTGGCGCATGCCTGTATTCCCAGTTACTCCGCAGGCTGAGGCAGGAGGATCGCTTGAGCCCAGGAGTTGGAAGTTGCTGTGAGCTAGGCTGACACCATGGCACTCTGGCATGGGCAACAGAGTAAGACTCTGACTCAAAAAAACAAAAAAACAAAAAACAAATTAAAAAGCTTCTGCATAGCCAAAGAAACTGTCAGGAGAGCAAACAGACAACCTATAGAATGGGAGAAAATTTCCTCAAGCTACACATCTGATAAAGGGCTGATAACTAGAATCTATTTAGAACTCAGGAAAATCAGCAAGGAAAAATCAAACAACCTTATCAAAAAGTGGGCAAAGGACATGAACAGAAACTTTCCAAAAGAAGACAGAATAATGGCTAACAAACATATGAAAAAATGCTCAACATGTCTAATCATCAGGGAAATGCAAATCAAAACTATAATGAGATATCACTTATCTCCAGTGAGAATGGCCTTTATTAAAATGTCCCAAAACAATAAATGTTGGCGTGGATGCGGAGAGAGAGGAACACTCCTACACTGCTGGTGGCACTGCAAACTAGTTCAACCTCTGTGGAAAGCAATATGGAGATAACTTAAAGCAATACAAGTAGATCTACCATTTGGTCCAGCAATCCCATTGCTGGGCATCTACCCAGAAGAACAAAAGACACTCTATAAAAAAGACACCTGCACTCGAATGTTTATAGCAGCACAATTCACAATGGCAAAGATGTGGAAACAACCCAGGTGCCCATCAATACATGAGTGGATTAATAAAATATGATATATGTATATCATAGAGTACGATTCAGCTATCAGAAACAATGGTGTTATAGCACCTCTTGTATTTTCCTGGATAGAGCTGGAACCCATTATACTAAATGAAGTATCCCAAGAATGGAAAAATAAGCGCCACATGTACTCACCAGCAAATTGGTATTAACTGATCAACACCTAAGTGGACATATAGGAGTAACATTTATCGGGTGTCGGGCAGATGGGAGGGGGGAGTAGGGGATGCGTATATACATACATAATGAGTGCGATGCACACCATCTGGGGGATGGACACGCTAGAAGCTCTGACTCTGGGGGTGGGGAAGACAACACACTTAACCTAAACATTTGTACCCCCCTAATATGCTAAAATTTAAAGTAAGGACCAAACATTTAAAATTAAGCAAAATAATGCTGTATTTCTATAACTGCTTTTTTAGAAAAACAGTACATGCATATCGAGGAAAATTTGGAAAATACAAAAGAAGTAAAAATGAGAAAGTCAAAATCACCCACAATCATACTTCCTAAGGATAGTTTCCTGCAGATATTTTTGGTGTATTTCTTATACTATTATTTTCTATGCTTATATACTTCACAGGCAATTATGTCTAATGCCTGTGAAGTTCCTTTGGGCTACAGTTGAGGAGAGGAGAGGCCTGTAGTTTGAACCCAGCCACCCTCAAGGATGGCTCCAGCCATCCTTCAAGGAATAGTTGCAAGAATTAAGTGATATATGTGACATTGCCTAGCACAGCTCCCTGGTTCATACCTAGGCTCAGTAACTGTAAGCTTGCTTGCCATACCACTGCCATACCACCACCCATCCCCATCCCCATCCCCATCCCCATCCCCACTCTTGCAGGGGTTAAAGTGCTTTCTAAAGAGGAGGCATATGTGAATGATTGTTTACAATACTATTTTTGGAATGAGAGTTGTATGGGAAAATATAAATATCATAAATGGAAGCCTAATCTAATTTAGTTGTTAGAGTCTTCAACGCCCCCTAGAGTTGCAGGTCCTTTCTTCACATCATTATGTTGCCCCCATTCCCCATTATTGCTCCCTTCTCTCCTATGTAAAGAGTATTAGAAATTAAATACAGGCTCCGTGGCACAATGGATAGCGCATTAGACTTCTAGAAATTAAACAGAGAGACACAGAGTGACACATCAGTTTTATTTCTTTGGATTATCTATATTTAATTGTATTTGCTAAATTAAAAACACACCAATACTTGTGGTTTCTGGTGACAAATATTCTAAAACAGTGGGGGAAATAACCTAAATATGCAGAGGCAAAGCCCCGTCTCTGGAGAGTGGGTTCAGCTAGGTGCTGCCTGATCCCCAGGTCAATGAGGTCTTAGAGCTGAAGCCCAACTCCTTTTTAAAGAGAAAATGGTGACCAAAAGCCTTCTGCATTTGTTTGAGGTCCCATCGTGTGACCCCCATCAGATCCAGATACCAGGTGTCCTGGTTCCCTGTCCACTCCCCCCAGCCTGAAGCCCTTCACCCTCCCTCCTACCACCTTCTCAGGAGAAGGGGGACCTAGGTATGTTCACAGAACTCCAGAATTGCTCAGCATTTGGGGGAATAGGGATTCATTTTAGACATCCTCCCTGTCTAGGGGAAACAAGGGATTTTTGGGTTCTTTTTAATTTATCATGTAATAGCATAAATTAGCTCTATTTTCCCAATTCTGGTCATAGGGTTGTTGTCTCATACCAAGTGGAGAATTTGCCAGAGAACAGAAACTCCCAACTGACAATCTGTCCATTGTTCAGCTGTCCCTCTAATAGGTAAGCCAGGAATTCCTACTGGAGCTGCACTCTTTACTCATATAAGTGCTTGGGGTGGGTGATGGACATGAAGGACAAAAATGAAAGAACACAGGGCAACAGTAATGTAGGGGCACTAAGATAGGACAGGGGTCACTTGCTAAATACCAAATAAGACCTACATTACCACCTGCTTTTATGCACCTGTCTGGCAGAGGCCTCAGTGGCTGCATCAGGCGCCTACGGCTCGAGCCTCCTTGGCACGGGCGCCCCATCCGAGGCACAGCTGCACTTCTGCACCCTCATGTTGGGCAGGCTGACCACCTGGGGCCTGGTCCTGTCTCCCTCTTTGATGCCGACGATCATGGGCAGCGAGGCGGTCTCCGAGGCGATGCACTGCCGTGGCCCCAGAAACGGCCACTTGGAGGTCGAGGGATCCGGGGGCTGCTGGCAGGTGCCCACACACTCGTAGGCCAGGAAGCCCGGGGGCTCCAGGACCCAGTTCTCGGCCCACTTCATCCCCTGCAGGTCAATGTACATCTCCTGGCGGCAGCAGCGGGTGCCCTCGGTCACTGGTGTCTCAGGATCACAGTCACCCTGAGCTCTGTGTGGGCAAGGACAAGGTCAGAGGTCAGCTGGGAGTGCTGCGGTCAGGGGCACCTGGGAGGGAGATTTATGATCTGTCTCTCATTCTGTTCAAAAGCCGGATGTGTGTGATAGAGGATGAATGAATAAACATATCCAAAATATAAATAATAAAACAGCTACTGTTGGCCGGGCGCGGTGGCTCACGCCTGTAATCCTAGCTCTCTGGGAGGCCGAGGCGGGCGGATGATTTGAGCTCAGGAGTTCGAAACCAGCCTGAGCAAGAGCGAGACCCGTCTCTACTATAAATAGAAAGAAATTAATTGGCCAACTAATATATATAGAAAAAATTAGCCGGGCATGGTGGCGCATGCTGTGAGCTAGGCTGACGCCACGGCACTCACTCTAGCCTGGGCAGCAAAGCAAGACTGTCTCAAAAAAAAAAAAAGCATTGAAAATCAGAAGGTGTTTTTCAATAAAATATCTGCATGATAAGAGATAAGATTTCTACCGTTAGAAACTGACGTGTTTCAAATCTCAGTGCTATGCTAAAAGAAAAAAAAAAAAAAGAAAGAAACTGACGTGTAGTGGGGAAGCAGTCTTATCCTGGGCCGTGGGCACTAGCTGCCAGACGTGGCCACATGGGTCTGGACCCCCAGTCCACTCCTGCCCCCGGCGGGCCGCGGCCTACCCGTAGTCCTTGAGGTCCAGGGTGTGCAGCTCCAGCTGGGGCTCGCCACGCCCGCCCGGCGGGCCCTGCCAGGCGAAGCGCACCAGCTTGTGGGCGCCCGAGGGCTGCGGGCCCAGGAGCTCCCTCTGCACCGACACCTGCAGCAGCAGCGGCTGCCGGGGCCGGCTCAGCTGCTGCCAGAAGTTCACCGCCTCGGTCACGTCGAAGGTCTTCCAGCCGCTCTCGTGGACGGACACCAGCCTGAGACGCGGCGCGGAGACAGAGCCCGTGTGAGGGGCGCGCACCGGGACGCAGCGACCTGACGGCCGCCCCGCGCCCCGCGCCCCGCCGCCGGGCCCAGCAGCTCCCTCTCCTCTCCCCTACTGCGCGCACACACCGCGACGCCCACCTGGAGTCGACGAGGGAGGTGCGGTTGGAGCCGTCGTCGCGGACGCGCAGCCACTCGACGGTGACCAGGGCCCGGGCGCTGCGCGGGGACAGCCTGTGCAGCGCGGCCTTGGGGACCGGCTCCTGGAAGAGCCGCAGCACGGCCTGCACCAGCTCGCTGTTGGGCGGCAGCCGCTGCTCCATGCCGAACACCAGCAGGTGCGTGTTGGCCTCGGACGCCAGGAACCTGCCGGCCACCTCTGGGGACACAGCAGGGTCAGCGGGGCCCCTCCGAACACCAGGGCACCTCTGAGAGTGGCAGCCAGGCCAGGAGAGACCGGCCCCTGTTAAAGCCCCCTGGGGTCTGGGCCTTGTTTAGTAACAAGCTCCACCCAGCAGGAAGGGGCAGCTCTGGGACCCTGAGCTAGCAAGGCCTCCTCCACCGAGACGTGGGGGTCAGAATCAGAATGGTGGCGGGGGCCTGGCCTTGGGCCTAGCGGTGGGCGCTGGGGGGTGAGGGCTGCAATGGGATGCAGGCCCCTCGCATCCTGACAGCTGAATATGAGTCAGGTGTTAAGCTCTATGCATTTGTGGCCACAGTGACTAGCGTCAAGGATCAGGATGCTGGGAGACAGGTAGGGGCATGGTCACACCCCTGCTCTAGATGAGCACGCAGTTGAGAGGATTTAAAGCCATTTGCTGAAGGTGGGGCTCAGACCAGATTTGGCCACGTGGAATAGTGGGGGACGTCCTGTCTGCACCAGGCACTCCTAGGTCCTGCCAGGCCGCCCTCCTCGCCCTCCCCACCCCACCTCCCCCGCCTCTGCCCTCCCTCCTCCGCCCTGCTCTTCTCCCATGCCCCGGCCCGCCCACCACCTCTGGACCAGGAGCCCCCACTTCAGACCCCCCAGGAACGGGTGCAGCAGGCAGGGAGGGCCTCACCTCGGAAGTTCTGGCTGAACCTCTTGCCGCGGGAGCGGTCCCGGTGGCTGCGCTGCAGCAGGGCCACGTACTGGGCCCGCACGTGGGCAGGGATGGCCAGCTGCTCCACGTCGGCCCTGGCCAGGACGGGCGCCTGGCGGAGGTGCAGCCTCTGCAGCAGGCTGCCCAGGAGCTGCTCCTCGCTCAGGGCTGCCGCGGGGCCAGCCAGGGGCAGCGCCCAGAGCGCCCAGCACAGCCACAGGGGGCACATGGCAGTGAGGGCAGGGTGGTGTGTCCCCTGAGGAGGCTCCAGGAGGGTGTCAGCCCCAGCTGGGTGTGCTGAGAGCCAGGGCTGGGCCAGCTTTATAGCAGCCCTGGGCTGGCCTGGGTGGTGGGAGGGGGCAGGGAGCGAGGTCACACCCCTCGGACCTCCTGGGAGCTCAGCAGCCAGACAGGGCCCTGAGCCCTGGGGGGGGGCTGTCTGGATCCCACACAGCCCTGGGGCCTCTGGCTATGCTGTGGGCAGCTCAACAATATTTACTGCCTGTTGGATTTTTCTTGCCTTACTGTAGTCCCATTGTAATAAGAAATGAGGCTATTCTGTGAAAAAGAGTGTCGCCTTATCCAGCTGCTTGAATGTCTTTAAATCTATTTCTGGAGGCTGGTCTTGGTCTAGGTTTCTTCATCAAGAGGAAGGAGAGAGAGGATTCGGCATTCCTGCCATTCTGGCCACTTTCACAGAAGTCCACCAGTCGTCTCCCTCCATGCTGCGGTCCTTCCATGCCCTCCCCTCCCAGTCATGGGTCCCTGAGGCTTAGGTCGCAGTCCTTGCCCTCCCCCATGACAGAGGAAGCTGGATGCTCTCAGGACAGAAATCTGGCAGCTGGGCGGTCTTTGGCAGTGCCAGGGAAAGCAATTTCTGCAACTGTCTTTGCAGTCACAAGACTGCAGAGTGAGAGTGTCCCTTCAGATAGCAGAACCGTTCGGGGCGCGCTGTGCCCTGTGAGCTGGCTGGCAGGGGCCACCAGTGCTCAGCTGGAGCCAGGTCATCTTCAGACACAGAATAAGGAACAGGAACCTGGAAAACAGATGCCAGAGCTGCCCAGAGGCATGTCCTGTCCAAAGCCACAGGCACTGTGGGGACTTTGGGGTGGGAAGCCCCCAGTGCCTCCTCAAACACACCTTTTAGATGGGCTTGGTTCAAATGTGGGTCCTGCTGCTTGCAGGCTGTTTGACTTGCTAGCGAGTCATTAAGTTTCCTCATCTGAAGAAGAGGTGACAATAGGGTTTGCTTCACAGGGCTAGTATGAAGATGAAAGGAGGTAATCATGCAAGGTATTTAGTCCAGTGCTTGATACGCTCCCATATGTATATGCAAATGCTTGTGTGTATAATGCTTGCTGTCATTACTATCTGCCTGAAACCCACATTGACAAGGTTGTGGCTTTTCCAAAACTATCAATAACAAGAGTGGCAAACATTTCCTGGTGCTCACTATGTGCCAGTCATTGCTCTAAGCTCAGAATGTGTATTCACACGTGGAGGAGGCAGGTGTTAGCTTCAGGTGTGCCTTCCAGCTACAGCGCACGGAGAAGTAACCTGCCTGTGCTCCCTCAGCCAGTGGAGGGCTTGGGGGCAAGTGCAGCATCTGTCTCTGCCGACATCTTCTCCTGCCTGGCAGGAGGCATTTGGGGATGTGCAGGAGGAAGTCCCTCCACAAAGTCAGCAGCCTCACTTGCCCATGTCACATGGGTGCAGAGCAGTGATGATGGAGGAGGACAAGGACCCTGGGCCAAGGGGCGGCAGGCAGGGGGCATCTGCCTCCCCCTTCCCAGTGGGGGCACTCTGGCTCCTTTGCAGTGTGCTGCCACAGGTCTCTGCATTCTCCTGCTTCTGGCCTCAGGTATCCCAGGCAAAGGAAGAGGGAAACTTCTGGTGCTCAACGGTGGAATTTCCCCTGGATGAAAGTGCAGGGACAACTGCACAAATTGCCACCGTATACATATACTTAAACACAAGCATTTGCATATGCACATACATGGGGGGCTTTAGTAGTGAGGGGAGGACTTACCAGCCAGGACAGAGAATAACACTGGTAACAATCACAATGGCTAATGGTGCCGTGGGCCACGCTGTTCTGCGGCTTTATATATGCAATTAACCTTATATTCTCAAGCAACTTGAGGAGGAAGTTGCCGTTGTTAGTCCCATTTCATAGAAGAAGAAACTGAGGCACAACTGCTACCTGACTTGCCCAAGGTCATGCAGCTAGCATGAGCTAGAGCCCAGGCTATTTGAAGTGAAGGAGACAGGGACTTGCTCACACGTGTACACACACCGAGGATGAGGAAGTGCGGAATCCTGGCAGCTGACCCCAGGGAAGGCCACGCTCAGGGGGTCATGACACATGACTTTGGCTGCTTCTCTGTTTCCCTCTCCTCTGCCCTCCCTCCTTTACTCCACCCAATGTGTGTGATTCAAGGACAGATTCAAGTCCCATCTTGAAGCTCATCTCTCACATAGTTTGAGCATCCCGTGAACTATAAGTCCCCACCCCTGTGTCCTGCCCAAACAGGCAGGACACCCCTGTGTCCTCCTGCTTGCGCTCTGACAGGCGTCTTCAAAAGGGCAGCTGTTGCCTTTCTTTGCAAGTGATTAGCAGGGGAAAGACTTACTTGATGCAAACATTTGGGCCTTAAGTCAGGCCAAAAGGTGCAGAAGTGTCACATTTACAGGCGACCCAGGACCAGTGGCCCTTAGTCCTGGAAGCCATTCTGGGCTAGTGTCCCATAAATATGCACTAGTCCACCACCCTTGCCGCGTGAAAGGAAGCCTGTGGCTTATCACCAGCCGTGGTGGTGCCGAGGATATGACACCCAGGCTGCCCTTGCCTGCCATGACCTCCTCCCCAAGGCCCCACCTCCAGACCCACTGGGAGCTCCCTAGGGCCGGAAGCTCCCAAGGACACGGTGCAGGCCCTGTTCTGTTTCAGCAGGAACCTGCTGTCGCAGGGCTGAGGGAGACCAGGCCCTGCTGCTTCCCTGACCTGCATGCAGACCCCGCACAAGGCTGTCTCCCACCTAGGTGGGGCCTTGGGACGAAACCTCTGGGAGACCCCAGGGATCAAGAGCCCCTTCTACACCTGAGTAACTGCCCAGCTAAACTGCAACTTCATTCTCAGAGAAGACAATGAAGTGGAGGAACCCTCCCCTGCTCGCTCCCTGTCTCCCCCAGACGTCTTGCTGGTGTTTCTGCACCGGCCTCCCAGCGCGGGACCAAGTCTAACGCTGAGCCTGCGGGGGAGAAGGGGCTGTACAGTCAATGTCCAGCCTTTCTGGGGCCTAGTCCTGCCTGCAGGGATGGGTGTCTGGGGCCTGGGGCCCTGGGAGCCACTGGGAACCTGGGCAGGTGGTCCACAGTTAGGAAGCTGAAACCCCTTCTGATCTTGGGGGACTTCTCTTGAGTGGGCGACACTGGGAACATTTAGCACCAACAGTGACTTTGTCCAGCAGATGCTCTCCTCCTTCCTGCTGCTAGTCTGTAGAGTGAGAGGGCTTAGAGCCAAAATGACTATCCAGCCTATTCTCCTTCTCCCAGGATTTGGAGCTAAGAAAACTGAGGCTTAGAGAGGTGACAACTTCCCCAAGCACACACAGTTAATGGTCGGGACCTGCATAAAGTCAGCTCTGCCAATTCCCAGGCCAGAGTTCTTTCCACACCTCAAACTGTTCCCCTGTGCCCAGGCCTGCCCCGGCCCCCTGATCCCAGCGGGCTCATCCATCAGTCCCAGGCAAACTAGGGACTCAATCAACCCAAGTCAGGTCTGGGGGGTGAGCTGGGAGGCGAGAGAAGCAGACAGACAGGCAGAGGTCAAATCTTCCAGACTCCTGAGGCCCAAGACACAGGCGTTGGGTTCTGAATGTGGATTCCCAGCAGCCTGAAGAGTTTTGCTGGGGAAATAAAATAATTGGGCAATTAGCTAGAGGCCAAAAGAAGAAGTGGAATGTGGATTGGGACAATGGACTGATTAGTTGCCAGGAGGGAGGGCAGCCGCCTTTGTCATGCAGAGGAAGGAGCCAGGCCTGCCTCACTGTGGGTCTGGGTGCAGAGTCTGGCTGTGGGGTCAGGTCGGGCTTGAAAAGCAGAAAAATAGTAAAATAGCCTCTTCTGTCCTGGTGGGAGGGAAGGTGTTTGGAGGACAGGGAATGCTACTCAGAAGGCTGTCCAAATCAGACTTCTCCCTCCTGAAGATTCCTAGGTGGAAGTTAGCCAGACTATTTATGAACCTGTGTTGTCAGGGGTTTTTAAATTTTGTGAAGACTCTTTTTCAGAGATATACTGTTGGGAATGCTCTTAGTGTAATGGTACAAATGCTGTATACGAATGCAAATGGTTTGCATTGCCAGTTGTTTTGTTGACATACAAATCCATTGGGACAGCCGCAGTTAGACCAAAGTCTCCTCCAACCCAGATGGCCTTCGGATAACCCAGACTTCCTCTCTGTCCTCTCTGGGCCACATTCTGTGATTTCAGCAAGGGACTCTCCCTGCTTCAGGTTTATCTGGACCAGCCATCCTCCCAACGCAGCTCGGCCATCATGAAGCGTGACGGGACGAGCTCCCCATTCCCCACCGCCCTGAGTTCCCCACGGCCCAGCAGCCCCAGACAGCTTCTCTATAGCCCCAGTGTTCTGGCACCTCCCACCTGCCACCAGGTCTGGGGGTGTTCCACGGGGGAGTGCCCGGGGCAGTAATTTCTGCCCAGAATCACTTAAGGAACCTGTGTAACTACAGACTCCTGGACCCCACCCCAGGCCTACTGAATGAACTTGGCCGGCCACGGCCCAGGAATCTGAATGTTCCAGATTCTATGCACATTATGTTTGAGAAGCAGGGAAGCATGAGGAGGGGTGAGGGAACACCAGGCCTGTGTGGTGAGGGGTCCAGGAGGCTGCTGCAGAATTCAGGTGGAAAACCCCATCATACCATTGAAGTTAGACGTAACCTGGACCTTCCAGATGATTCCTCAGCTTCCCAATTGTGTGTGATGAGACAAAAGAAAACAACCAGGAAAAAAAATGGAAAAACATTTTTCCCTGAGATCTTTTCTGAGCTTTCTCTGAAAAAATTTTTTTGAGACAGAGTCTTGCTTTGTTGCCCAGGCTAGAGTGAGTGCTGCGGCGTCAGCCATGCTTGGGGTCTGGCTCTTGCTCAGGCTGGTTTTGAACTCCTGACCTTGAGCAATCTGCCCAAGGCCTCCCAGAGTGCTAAGATTACAGGCATGAGCCACAGCGCCTGGCCTTTTTTTTTTTGAGACAGAGTCTCACTCTGTTGCCCTGGCTATAGTGCCGAGGTGTCAGCCCAGCTCACAGCAACCTCAAACTCCTGGGCTCAAGCAATCCTGCTGCCTCAGCCTTCCAAGTAGCTGGGACTATAGGCATGCGCCACCATGCCCGGCTAATTTTTTGTATATGTATTTTTAGTTGGTCAATTCATTTCTTTCTATTTTTAGTAGAGACGGGGTCTCGCTCTTGCTCAGGCTGGTTTCAAACTCCTGCCCTCAAACGATCCTCCCGCCTCGGCCTCCCAGAGTGCTGGGATTACAGGCATGAGCCACCATGCCCGGCCTGATGAACCACTTTTTTGCTAAAAAATTTAAAATGGGAAATGTGAGACATGAGATTTTAATCCAGATTAAGGCCAACAATATTCATTAAAGAAACAAGTAACCAACACAGACAACTTTAAAGTTGAAACAAACATGCCCACTTGGCAAAGGGGCCGACTGTGAGAAGCGTCTCCTGCGCTGACACCTAACTCCCGTCAGCGCCCCCAAGCAGCGCTGTGTCCCGTGTGCACTGCCCGGACAGTCCGAACTTGCGTGTGGTCCCGTGCCCTGCTCTCACACGCCCCGGCATCCTCAGCCTCCTCCCTCCCCGGGACACCAGCTCTCCTGACCTCACACGTCCCTGGGCCTTTCCTTAGGATCGCCCGGTTCTAGATGGGTTCATGTTTTCTAGGCCGCGGGGTCTGAGTCCATCAGGCAGAGGGAGGGCTGTGGCATTGGCAATGAGGGTGTTACCCTGTCCCCTAATCTCCAGAGCCTGGCTGTTGAGGCAGGGAGGGAGGGTTCGCACATGCTGACAAGTAATTGGAAAGGCGGGCTGAGAAAACAAAGTACAGAATAATGAATATGGAGTCATTTGGGAAAGCGAGGACCGCGTGTCCTGCTGGGCAGATCCGCTGCCCAGAAACTCCAGCCTGTTATCAACAGCTCAGCTGTCACAGAGAGGAAACGAGCTTTTGCCATGGCTCTGGTGAGAAGCTATGGCAAGCTTTACCTCCTTCCTGCATATTTATTAGGGAATGTGACACTCCAGACACCAAGCGGCCGACACCTCCTAGAAACACTTTTCGCTTCCTCTGCAATGCAACCCTAAGCTGTCCCTTGAGCATTTGGCCTGCCTCTTGGTCTTGGAGCTCTGAGAGGTTCCTGGTGGGAGCCGATGAGTTTCCTAAAGAGCCTTTTGTGCGTGTGTGTGTGTGTGTGTGTTTGTGAGCATGCATGTGATCAAAGACATTTATGGTTCAAAATCAAATAGCACAGAAAGGTTTATAATGAAAAGCAACAGTCTCCCATGCCATCCTTACCCACTCTTTAAAGGCTGCTTCTGATGTTTACCTCCAAAACCATAAATGGTATGCGTATGCCTCATTCCTTAGAATTCTTTTTTTTTTTTTTTTTTTTTTTGGAGACAGAGTTTGACGTTGGTACTAGGCTGGAGTACAGTAGTGTCATCATAGCTCACTGCAACCTGGAACTCCTGGGCCCAAGCCATCCTCCTGCCTCAGCATCTTAAGTATCTGGGACTATAGGTGCATGCCACCGTGTCTGGCTAATTTTGTATTTTTTGTAGATATGGGTCTTGCTATGTTGCCCAGGCTGGTCTCAAACTCCTGGCCTCAAGTAATCCTGCCTTGACCTCCTGAAGTGCTGGAATTACAGGCATGAGCCATCGTGCCCAGAGAGAATTCTTAATTTTGATAATATACGTTGGCTGTCTGCTATGAAAAACAAGAATTTAGCTCCTTTCCCCCTTACTCTGCATTTCATTCTACCCCCAATTATGTTTTCATTTGGACCTTAATTTTTTAAGCGTAAAGTTGCATAATATTAAGGGAGTTCAAAATATTAAGGGATTCCTGCTTTCTCGAATGGCAAAAAAAATAAAAAAAAAATATTAAGGGAGTACAAATGTTTTTCTTGCACGGATACCTTGTATAATGCTTAAGTTGGGGCTTTTACTGTGCCTGTCACCAGAATAGTGTTCCTTGTACTTAATAGGTGCCATCCCACTCTCACCCCTCCCCATCTCCCCTCAATTTTAAATAAATGCACTGGTAATTGTAGTTATTTTTATCACTTTTGCAAATTTAAACAATACACTAAAGCCTCTATTTCTTGCTCCCAACCTTTAGACAATGTCTTAGTGCTTCACTAGGTAACACAAGACTATGAAAGCCCCTCGCCTTCCACCTCCTCCACCCTCACCTCTCAGCCTCTGCCAGCCACATCCATAATTTTACAATGTCAAGCCTGGTAATGTTCACATTCTGCTCAGTCCTTTGTTTGTAAGTTGATTTTAAGTGCTGAAAACCAATGAATATTATTATTATATAATTTTGAAATTAAGCAAATAAATTTTCACTGTGGAAGATTTAAAGAATCCTAACAAAATAAAAACTTTCCTATTCCTATACCCTTTCATTTTCCCTGCCTCCTTGCAAACTTTTTCCAGGTGATTAACCACTGCTATCATTTTGATATGTATCCTTTGAGACATGTTTCCATGAAGTAATATGCATTTATATATATATGTATGTATTTTGCATTCTTTTTTCTTTTTAATATGATTGAGAGCAAACTGCACATAATGTCCTGCAACTTGTTTTACTCACTTAAGAATAGGTATTGGAGATATTTCCATGTTGGCCACCAAGTTCTATTACATTCTTTTCACTGCAAAAGAGTGTTTCAAACTATAGAAACTTTCCCTTGATGGACTTTTATATTTTTTCCAATGCTGCAATGAGAATTCTTGAGCATGGCTCTTTGTGCACCTGTGTGTGGGTATTTCTCTAAATACAGATACTGGGAACTAGGTAGAAGGATGTACATACTTTACAGTTTTGTAAGATTCTGGCAAATTGCCCTCCACAAAGTCTCTGCCAACTTGCAGACCCATCCAGCTGTATGTGAGAAAGCGTGTTTCCTCACATCCTCACCCCATCTCAATTAAACTCCTACATTTATGCTAATATAGTGTAGAGTGGAAGTGGGAGGGAATTGGATGGTATTGCCTTCATTATTTTATTTTTTGAGACAGGGTCTTGGTATGTTGCCTGTGAGTAGCCACTGCACTCCAGCCCGGCAACATCGCACACTGTGGCCTTGAACTTCTGGGCTCACGTGATTCTCCTGCCTCAGCCTCCCAAGTAGCTGGGATTACAGGCTTGGGGCTGCTGTGTCCAGCATATTACCTTTATTTTGAAATTTTGACTTTGCAATTTTAATCAATGATTATCAATGAGATTGAACAGCTTTTCCAATGTTTATGGACCATTTATATTTCCTCTGCTGTTTTTCTATTGTGTGGTTTGTCTTTTCTTTATTGATTTGCAGCAGCTCTTTACATATTCTGGATACATATTCTTTCTTGATTATTTGCATGGTGAATATATTATTCCATGGCTGGGATGGTCCCCTTTTTGTAGTTTCTTTTCAAATTTATAGTACTATGTAGTTTGTTGAAGCTAAATTTATTAATTCTTTCCTTTTTGCATCTTATTTAAAAATGCCCTCCTTACTCCAAGATCTGTGAGCCCTTTTCATCTGAAGTTCTTTAACTTTGGGAAATGTCTCCCTCTTATTTCTCCTTTTAATACTAAATCATCCTAGCAACCCTCCCCACCTCCTTTCAGTCTCTGTTCTCTATATCTAGAATGGATGCAACCTCTGTTTCACTCTTTCCTTTATGTATTTTTCTCTCTGCCCTTGTCTCCACATTCTGAAATATTTATGTCTTTATAGGCTAGCCCTTCTGTTGCTCTTTTTTTAAAATAAACTTTTTATTTTAGAGTAGTTTCATATTTACAGAAAAAGTCCAAAGATAGTTCCGACAGTTCCCGTGTATCCCACGGGTTTACCTTATTATTAATATTAACATCTTACATTAATATGGCAGCTTTGTTATAACCAATGAGGCAATATTGCTTTAAAAGTCCATTCTTTATTCAGACTTCCTTAATTTTTACCTAATGGCCATTTTTTGTTCCAGGACACCATTAAACACACTACAGTACATTTAGTAGTCTTGTCTCTTCTCGGCTGTGGCAGTTGGGTTTGTAATCTGATAAATCATACTGTAATTTCCAAATCCTTTTTCTTGTTCTGAAATCATTCTGAGAATACAAGTTATAATTTTTAAGGATTTTATGTTCCCAAATACTATGTGTTTGCTCTCGGGTCAGTTCTTCAAAGAAGACCGAGCTAAGTCCTCGCCTACTGCTCTGAGAAGACGGAGCTGGAGGTCTCCACTGCGAGCGTGTCGGACGCGCCGGCCCCAACGTCCGGGGCGCTTGGCCTCCCCCGGCGGCCCCGGCTGGGCAGAGGAGGCGCCCGGCCTCGCCCCGGCCTCGCCCCCGGACCTCGCCCCGACCTCGCCCCCGGCCTCGCCCCCGGCCTCGCCCCCGACCTCGCCCCCGACCTCGCCCCGGCCTCGCCCGACCTTCTCCCGCGCAGCCCCCGGCTCCCCCGTGGCCACTGAGGCAGGCTGCCGCTCCTCCCCAGGAAGCCTCCTCCTCATGCAGGAGGGCCTGCCTGTCCCAGGGCCCAGAGGAACCTCCACTGGGCCCCGAAACCTTCACCAACCCCCTGGCGGGTCCTGGAAGAAGGGAGGCTCCAGCTGGGGGCGGCCGGCGGGGGTGACCGCGGGGCGGCAGGACTGTGCGGGGGCGGCGGGACTGTGCGGGGCCGGCGGGACTGTGCGGGGGCGGCGGGACTGTGCGGGGCGCGGCGGGACTGTGCGGGGCGCGGCGGGACTGTGCGGGGGCGGCGGGACTGTGCGGGGGCGGCGGGACTGTGCGGGGCGCGGCGGGACTGTGCGGGGCGCGGCGGGACTGTGCGGGGGCGGCGGGACTGTGCGGGGCTGGCGGGACTGTGGGGGGGCGGGGGGACTGTGCGGGGCTGGCGGGACTGTGCGGGGGCGGCAGGACTGTGCGGGGCTGGCGGGACTGTGCGGGGCGGCGGGACTGTGCGGGGCCGAGTGCACGGCAGCTCTCGCGGCGACTCCCTCCTACAACCGGTGGCTGGCACATCTGAGCAGCCCGAGCAGGCCACTCCCCTGCTCCCTCAGTCGGACCACGCGCGAGGGCCTGAGGCTGGCCTCAGCCGGAGGAGGGAAGGCAGGGCTGGCTGGTCGCGCGCCCCAGGTGGGGAGCAGGCCTGCCCGCCTCGGCCTGCGGCGGCGGGGTCTGCAGGCCCCTGTGCGGCCGGGGAGCGGCGGGGCCTGTGAGTGGCCACGGGAGGTAGGCGGGGGCGAGATCAGCAGTTTCCACTTTATCCTGAAGGCAGCGGGGCCTCCGGGCAGAGCCATGGCTGGCAAGTGCGCCCGGCTTCCTTGTGGGGCATGGAGGAAGGGAGGCCGGGAGGCAGCGGCCGTGGTCATCACGCAGAAGGAAAATGATGGGACCTGAGCCATGGCAGCAGCAAACGGGATGAGGCATGAGCAGGCCCGGGTTGGGTCTGTGGTGACCGAGGGCTGGACGGATGCGGAGGAGACTCCCAGGTCCCGGGATTGGTTCCCATAACAGGACGGGGTCCGGGGTTTGAGGGCAAAGACATCAGGTTCTGTCTGGGTCAGGAGGAGCCCCTGGCTATGGGAGCCCTGGTGGGAGAAGACGAGGCTGGAAACTCGGGGAAGATGTTTGGGTCAGAGGAACCGTAGCCCTTGGCAAGAGCAGCACAGCACGCAGGAGGCACCTGAAGCCATGGGGACCGCCGCCATGGGGCAATCTAGACACCACAGGGGAGAAGGACACTCACAAGCCTCTTGGAGAGGTCCGCCAGAATCTCTCTCGAGAGAGAGACTGCTGTGTAACAGATGATCTCAAGTGGCTTAAACACCAAGCGTTTCTTGTCTCACAGTTTCTGTGGATCAAGAATCCAGGAGCAGTTGAGCTGCTGGGTGTCGGCTCAGGGTCTCCTGTGAGGTTGCGGCCAAGATGCGGGGCTGGGTGGCAGTCAGCCGCAGGCCACCTGGGGCCGGGGACCCGCTTCCAGCATTCCCTCCCAGGGCTGCTTGCAGGGCCTCAGTCCCTCCCCAAGGGCCTCTCTGTGGGGATTCCGAAGGCAGCGGGGGATCCACAACTTGTGCTCAAGGGAGGAGGTCAGGGCTAGAAGGAGAAATCTGGGAGGCCTCCAAACAGGAGTGATATTCGATGTCACAAAAACAAATGTCAGAGAGAGAGAGAAAGAGAGACTGATTCTGTCTTTATTTCAAATTTTGATATTTTGCTCATCATGGACTTTTTGACAATAATTTTGACTTATTAAAAATGTTATTTATCTTGATTACTAAGTTTTCTGGTGCCCCCTTACATTTGCATCCAAGGTGAGTGTCTCGAGGACCCCTCGCAGCCCCAGGGAGGGCCAGGCTCCAGCAGCCGGCCGGGGAGGGTGCAGGGAGAGCAAGAGCACCAGGTCGGGCGTGGCCAACGGAGCCAGCAGCAGAGGGGGACCTTGCTCCCTGGGACCCAGCTCCTTCCTTTAACTTTGCCACGCTGTGGTTTCCTCTTAATTTGTCAAAGATGGGAGGGGTTTAGATTTGGGGTGAGAACCTGAGGCCCTGGGGCCACATGTGGTCTTCTGGATCCTTGAGTGTGGCCTTTAGGCTGCATCCAAATTTTACAGATAAGATTAAGGAATTTATTCTGTGAAGTTTGGATTTGGTTGAGGGGACACACTTGGGGATCTGGAGGGCCACATTGGGCCTTGAGGCGGCAGGTTCCAAACTTCCTAGAGTCCGGCCCCAGCCCGGTGTGAGACATGCCCAGGCAGCTCCGGAGTGGTCTCTGCGCTCCTCCGGAGGCTGACGCTGGGCGTGAAGAGCAGAGCCGCCAAGCGCAAGGAAGGGAAGAACGCCAACCCGAGCCCCAACTCGAGTCAACTTTCTCAGAAGGATCAAGAGCATGAGGGACCCTGTGTCTACCCATCCCAGTTCAAAGGCTCAGCATGCATAATTATATCCACCTGGGACGCCTTGGTGTCACTTACATTCTGTTTCTACCCTCAAAACCATGGGGGCCTTTCAGAAGAGAAACTGAGGCCAAAACGACAGGAATTTCATCCAAGATCTTGTAGTCCATTATGTCACCAGGGCCCCCCACTGGCGCTTGACCCCAGGCCCCCTGAGCAGCCTAGGCTGTGCTCTAGCACCTTAATCTCACGGTAAACAGTCTCCTAATCCCAGTGGATGGGCTCCATCTGGGCAGCTGGCTAATCCCATCAGGGTTCATTCATTCAATCCACATTGAGCACTATCCATCATCAGACACCCAGAGCTGGGAAACAAAGACCAGCCCCACCCTTAAGGAGCTGGGGTTGAGTAAACAGTGTACAGGACAGTAAGTGTGGCTGGGCTGGTACTGCTAATGTTAATGCTAACTGGGACACTCATTAGCGTCCCAGAGAGCAGGAGATTTCAGACGTTCCTGCCTTTGCGGTCTGAGGCCCTGGACAGACGCAGCCCTGCCACCCACTGAGCAGCTGGTGTCGGAGACGGTCCCAGCACAGGGACTCACGGGTACAATCCCTTCAGACCTGCCTCCACTCTAGCCTAAAGCAAGTGTCATTCTTACCTCACCCAGGACACTGGCAGAACTGCCTGTAGGCCCCAGTTACTGTGACCAGGCTTCACAGCTGTGTCAATGAGCCAGCACTCAGGGCACCTAAAGAAATAAAACAGCTTAAAAGAAATAGGTCGGGCGCGGTGGCTCACGCCTGTAATCCTAGCTCTCTGGGAGGCTGAGGCGGGCGGATTGCTCGAGGTCAGGAGTTCGAAACTAGCCTGAGCAAGAGCGAGACCCCCGTCTCTACTATAAATAGAAAGAAATTAATTGCCCAACTAATAAATATAGAAAAAATTAGCTGGGCATGGTGGCGCATGCCTGTAGTCCCAGCTACTCAGGAGGCTGAGGCAGGGTTGCTTAAGCCCAGGAGTTTGAGGTTGCTGTGAGCTAGGCTGACGCCATGGCACTCACTCTAGCCTGGGCAACAAAGCGAGACTCTGTCTCAAAAAAAAAAAAGAAAGAAAGTGGTGAGTCAGGAACTCTGTGATAGAGACCCTCGCCAGGGGATGCTGGCTTCTTCACACTGCAGAGACCCCGCAGCAGGCACTGTCCCTCCTGTTCCGAGTGAGCCCAGCACCTACCTCAGACCATGTCGAGTGTTGCTCACGCCCACAAAGTCTCGAGCCTCCCCGCCAAGGCCAGAGCCCAGGCCACTGCCTGGCTGCCCTCTGCGTCTTAGTTTCCATGTGTAGTTTCCATGTGTATGGAGTAAGGGTGATAATAAAGCCTTCTTTGTAGGTTGTTTAAACCAGTTAGTGTCTATGAGGTACTTAAATAGTTCTCAGAACACGGAAAGCATTATATATATTCTTTAAAAAAAAAAATAAAAGAAGGAATCCAAGAAATTCTTTTTTTTTTTGAGACAGAGTCTCACTCTGTTGCCCAGGCTAGAGTACTGTGGCGTCATCATAGCTTCAAACTCCTGGGCTCAAGCAATCCTCCTGCCTCAGCCTCCCAGATAGCTGGGACTACAGGCACACACCACTGTGGCTGGCTAATTTTTCTGTTTTTAGTTGTTTGGCTAATTTCTTTCTATTAATAGTAGAGACGGGTCTCGCTCTTGCTCAGGCTGGTCTCAAACTCCTGAGATCAAGCAATCCTCCCACCTCGGTCTCCCAGAGTGGTAAGGATTACAGACGTGAGCCACTGCACCTGGCTTCATTATGTATTTTTCAGAATTTCTGAAAGCTTTTAATGAATAATGAGGAAAAAAATATGATTTTTGTCTTGTTTTACTTTGTTGTTAATGTACAAAGTCTGAAGCTTCAACAGATAAATTCTGCCAATAACCTACATACTGAGAAACTTAGGCAAGTTATTTAACCACTCTGACACTCAGTTTGATGGTAAAATGTGAGAAAGAATATCTACTTGATGAAGTTTGGGGACAGGCAGTGAAGTAAAGAGCCAGACCCCACCCGTCACCGCACTATGTGCCGGGGGGCGGGGGGTGCCAGGGGGAAGAGTCAGTCCCATTCTCCCCTGGGACATCAGACCGAAGTCCCGGGAGTTTGTGGATTGGCTTCACTGCCCTCTCAGTTTTACAAAAGGCTCAGAAGGAAGAGCTTGTTGGCTGCTGAGCTGTCTTCATAAACGCACACATGCAGACATTCCCCCGAGCCTTGCAATGGAAGAGCACCCGGGAAACGCGGCCTGCACACCAACCGTGGTGCGTTTCAAAATAGCTAGAAGAAAATAATAAAGAAAAGCCAAATGTTTAAGGTGATGTACGTATATCCCAAGTACACTGATTTGATCTTTACAAATTATATAAATGTATTAAACTATCACATGTACTGCAAAACTATATACACATACTATGCATCCATAAACAACAAAATTTATTTTAATGGTGTGAGGTCTCTCGAGGCTGCTACCTCCCCCTGGGCTGTATTGGGAGAAGGAGAAGAGAGGAGGATGGGCAGGAGAGGAGAGCAGGGACCCAGAGGACCCCACCTGCCGCTGCGGGGCTTTGGGCAGCGCCCTCCGGGCGGCCTCGCTCAGCCAGAGGGGGCGCTGCAGGCGCGTCCGCGGTGCCCCCACACCCGCGCTAGCTGAGTGGGCATCTTCTCTCCCAAGCCCTGTGGGGCACAGGGTCCTCCCGGATGAAGAGACTGACGCCAGACAGGGCGCGAGACTTGCCCAAGGTCCGCAGCTAGTTAATGGAGAAACACTGTTCTAGCTTCAGGCCGGGCAGGGGGGGCAGGCCGTGGCCATGAGCTGCCCTGCAGGTGAGGAGGGGCAGGGCATGGGCTTACGATGCTTACAAATACGTCTTTTATAAAGATTAATTGTTTTTTCGACTTCTATTGCTCATGTAGAAAACTTGGAAATAAACAGCACTATAAAGAAGGAAATAAAAGTCATCTATAATGGTTACCTCCCAGCTTTAACCTCTGTTGCCATTTTTTGGTGTATATTTTCCTCCATGCTCTTTCAAAGACTAAGGTCCTGTTGCTCATAGATTTGTATCCTGTATCACTTAGTAGCATTCTATTCTGCAATGAAATATGCTTCAAGAACATGACCGTACTGACTACGCGGCGTCCACCACGCGGCAGTGCGCAGGCCGAGCGTCGCGCACGGGCCGCGGCCCCACAGGTGCCTTCCCGGAGCCGTGGGCTGGCGCCCGCGCCGCGCGAGGAAGGCGCCCCTCACCCCCACTTTATGGCTGAGGACCCCGAGGCACAGCGTGGCGAAGTGACTTGTTAGTGACTTAGAGCAGAGATTTCAACGCAGGCCATCCGATTCCAGAAGGGAGGAGCAAGTGCCGAGGAGGACAGGTGCGGACGCCCTGCGAGCAAGCGCCGGGGTGTCTGCGTCTCGTCGGGTGGGGGCCGGCCCCTCGGGTCTCGCTCGGGTGGGGGCCGGCCCCTCGGGTCTCGCTCGGGTGGGGGCCGGCCCCTCCGGTCTCGCTCGGGTGGGGGCCGGCCCCTCGGGTCTCGCTCGGGTGGGGGCCGGCCCCTCCGGCCTCGCTCGGGTGGGGGCCGGCCCCTCCGGCCTGGCTCGGGTGGGGGCCCGCCCCTCCGGCCTGGCTCGGGTGGGGGCCGGCCCCTCCGGCCTCGCTCGGGTGGGGGCCGGCCCCTCCGGCCTGGCTCGGGTGGGGGCCGGCCCCTCCGGGGAGCAGAGTGAGCAGGAGTCAGCTGCCAAGGAGTGGACAGAGAGGTGGCTGGCTCAGGCTGGCAGCTCATCGTTCTGGCCTGATTTTCACACTGAAAACACCCAAACAGCTAGATTTCTAAAGATAATTTTGAAACTTGAAAAGGGAAAGAATTTAAATTAATTTCACCTGTAATCCTATGATTTTTCATTTCTTCTTTTATTCCCTTACAACTTATATTCATAGATACACCAAATTTTAATAATCTATATTTAAGTCTGATGGAGTATTTTTTAGTTTTAGTAGAATTTCATACTCTTCCCTGTTTTACATCTTCACTGTATTTGTGACTTTGATAGCTATATGATTTAACTACATGGGCACACCATAATTTACTCATCTATTTTTTTTTTAACTCTGAAGTTATTTCCAGTGCTGGCTTCAGCAGCACGTATACTAAAATTGGAACAATACAGAGAAGATTAGCATGGCCCCTGCGCAAGGATGACACGCAAATTTGTGAAGGGTTCCATATTTTTTAAAACATGCAGTTATTTCCAGTCTTTACTATTAGAAACACTACTATTATAAACAAGTTTGTGCATAAAGTGCTTTCCTTCTGTCCTATTCCTTGGAGAGGAAATTCACAGATGGTGCTGAATTTTTGCTACTCTGCCCAATTACCTTCCAAAAGGAATATTCCCATTTTCATATCTTGATCAACCAGATGAGTCTGTCTGTTTCCCGGAATCCTAACCAGTACAGGAAATTTTCTTTTCTTTCTTTCTTTCTTTCTTTCTTTCTTTCTTTCTTTCTTTCTTTCTTTCTTTTTTTTTGACAGAATCTTGCTCTGTTGCCTGGGCTAGAGTGCCTTGGTGTCAGCCTAGCTCACAGCAACCTCAAACTCCTGGGCTCAAGCGATCCTCCTGCCTCAGCCTCCCGAGTAGCTGGGACTACAGGCATGCACCACCATGCCGGCCAATTTTTTCTATATATATTAGTTGTCCAATTAATTTATTTCTATTTATAGTAGAGGGGTCTCGCTGTTGCTCAGGCTGGTTTCAAACTCCTGACCTCAAGCAATCCACCCGCCTCGGCCTCCGGCCTCCCAGAGTGCTGGGATTACAGGCGTGAGCCACCGCGCCCGGCCCGTATTTTTATTTTAAAAGCTGTTCAGTTTTGCCCCATATTCTTAGTTTCCCTGTCTCCCTGCATCTTCACGGATTTGCTGGGAAGCGAGGAGAAGATGGCCACTGTCAGCACCACCTCCCTTGGTTGATGTCGGGGGAAACTGAGACCTTCAGTTCAGATCTCTGTATCAGAGGGGTATGGATTTGAGGAAGAAGAGAGGAGGAAGACCAGGACGCCTAACAGTCTAAATCAGCCTGTTCCACGGCCACACACCACCTCCTAATATTAGTATTTTTATAAGTGAGTATCTAGGACAAGTGGGCAAGTGACAACACATCACAGCCGGCGGCGCCCCGCCAGCCCGCCAGCCCGCCAGCCCGCCAGCCCGCCAGCCCGCCAGCCCGCCAGCCCGCCAGCCCGCCAGCGCCACGCAGCCGGCGCGCCCGGCCTCGCCGAGCCTGCACTCAGCAGCGCCCCCACGCGCCTGTGCCCGGAGCCCACGTTCCAGCGAGGGGAGACGACCACAAGCAAGCCACCAAACAGACCAGATGCCAGGGAGGAGGAAACAGGGTGACGAAGAGGGTGACTCAGAAGGCCTCACTGAGGGGCGACTTTGGGGATGAGAATGAACAGCCAGAGTGGCGCTTCGAGGGGGCGTGGTGTGGCGCAGGGTCAGGCTGGAGCGCCGTGGGGGGCCCCAAGGCTCTGACCTGAGAGCCACCCGAAGCCACTGAGGCCCTTGCAGCAAGAGAGTGACATGGTCTGATTTGCATTTTAAAAAATAATCTCAGCTGGTGTCTCATGCCTGTCATCCAGCACTTTGGGAGGAAGAGGCGGGAGGATAGCTTGAGGCCAGGAGTTTGAGGCTGCAGTGAGCTGTGACGATGCCACTGCATTCCAGCCTGGGTGACAGAGGGAGAATCTGTTTCTAAAAAATAGGCTCATGCCTGTAATCCAGCACTCTGGGAGGCCGAGGCGGGCAGATTGCTCCAGGTCAGTTCGAAATCAGCCTGAGCAAGAGCGAGACCCCATCTCTACTATAAATAGAAAGAAATTAATTGGCCAACTAATATATAGAGAAAAAATTAGCCGGGCATGGTGGCACATGCCTGTAGTCCCAGCTACTCGGGAGGCTGAGGAAGGAGGATCACTTGAGCCCAGGAGTTTGAGGTTGCTGTGAGCTAGGCTGACGCCAGAACACTCACTCTAGCCTGGGCATCAAAGTGAGACTCTGTCACGAAAAAAAATAATAATAATAATAATAAAACAAAAGCAGCACTGCTGAGGAGTAATGACTGAGTTAAAATGTAGCATCAGCATGTGCATTTCCCTTTAGAGGGCAATGCAGGGATCAGTCCCAAATAAACATGCCAGAAATGTATGAAACACAGCTACACACACACACCTCCCAACATTTATGTTTGGTAACACAAAAATAAAGCAATGGTTGAAAAGATAAGGATACTCAAATTCCTCCCGCAGAAAACAGCAGCAAACGATGAGGTGGTGGTGGTGGGGAAACAGCAAATGATTAGGATTGAGTTGTTGAGGAGAAAAGTAACAATGTTACAGGATATTCAGCAAGCCTATAAATGATTTATGCAGGAGTTGCAGAATGAAAACTGAGAAGTCAAGAATCAGAAAGAACAGAGCCGAGTCGAATCCAGGCCAGCTGCACCTAACCATCCGTCTGCCAGTGACGGCGTGCGGGAGTGTGGGGCGGGGGCAGTGGGGTCTCACAGGGCTGTTGGGGATCCGGTTGCCTGCCCCCCACCCCGCCTCCCGCCTGCCGGCTTCTGCTCGCATTTGGTAGTGCACAGCGCTCTCTGCTGACCATGGGGAGAGTCTTTTTCTGCAGAAATAGGCAGTATTTTGGATGTTTGGCTGGTGGTGACAAAGTCATCAACAGAATAGAATTGCCATTCATCCTTGCACTTCAATTGCTCTCAGATTTTATTTCATGATAAAAATAGTAGCTTCCAGTCATTTTGCTCAATAACCTTCAAAGGCGCTCATGCCTACAAGCAAATGTTTCTAAGTAGATACACACACCCCAGGGGATGTACTGTATGATCCACTGACAGAGGGTGAATATATTTGGGATTCTGTTTGTGGTTTTATAAAATACATCATATTAGTACATTATTACATGCATTCATTCAACAGATATTTGTGGAGCACCTTCTATTTATCAGGCACTAACAAAACGGACAAAACTCTCTGCCCTGATATACAGCTTATTCTCCTCTATGAGGGGAGAGAGACATTTGGTAAGTGGAAGAAATAGTGTGGTCATTGGTAATAAGTACTGTGGGGGCGCCTCGATGGCCCTTCGGCGGCGTCTCAGTGGCACAACAAGAAAGGTATTTCCCCCCCCCCTTCGTGTGAAGTAGGGTGAGGCAATTAGCGAACAGCACACATCTGTTTATACTCATACCTCCAGTTATCTCTTGGGTTGTGAAGAAAGGCAAAAGGGAGGTGGGATGCGCAGGGATCGCGCAGAATTCAAAGAAAATTAATCACTTCAAAGGTCAGCTCATGGCCAGCGAGTAATTACTTTGTGCCTTGCTAGGGCCCTTTGGGGGGGGATAAAAGGCACCCCGCAATTCAGGTCGGGGTCCTTGCCTGTAAGAGCGGCCACTGCGCTGGCACTCTAGGGCCTGGACCCTGGCTAGCCAGAAAATAAAGCTCCTCTTGAGTGATTGCATCCTTGGTGTCTTTGTTCGTCTGCCTGGCGGGGTGCAGGAAGCCGGTCCCTAACAATACTATGAAAAAAAATACAGGACTGTGTATGGGGAAGGGTTTGTTGCCATTTTAAATCAGTAGGATGGCCGGGCACGGTGGCTCACGCCTGTAATCCTAGCACTCTGGGAGGCCGAGGCGGGTGGATTGCTCGAGGTCAGGAGTTCAAAACCAGCCCGAGCAAGAGCGAGACTGGTCTCTACTATAAATAGAAAGAAATTAATTGGCCAACTAATACATATAGAAAAAAATTAGCCAGGCATGGTGGCACATGCCTGTAGTCCCAGCTACTCGGGAGGCTGAGGCAGGAGGATCGCTTGAGCCCAGGAGTTTGAGGTTGCTGTGAGCTAGGCTGACGCCACGGCACTCACTCTAGCGTGGGCAACAAAGTGAGACCCTGTCTCAAAAAATAAATAAATAAATCAGTGGGAGGTGAGAGACTCATCCCTGTGGTTCTAGGCAGAGGGAACAGTCAGCGCTGAGCTATGGGAGACGCGTGTCTTTGTTCAAGGAACAGCCAGGAGGCACCTGTGGCTGAGGTGGAGCGAGGCAGAGCACATGAGGTCAGAGAGGGGCAGGGGCATACGTGCAGAGCGTGAGAGGCACGTATTCAGAGGGTGGTAACAGATGAGCAACATTGCATGGGGTGCAATCCCAAATGTTTTACTGCTAGGCTCCACAAAGTTTGGAGACTACACATGTGCAGAACTCCACAATAAGCCCACTGTTTATTGGAAGAGGTAGCATGCGAGCTGTTTGCAAGATAAGCAGAACTTAAACAGGGAGAGATGCAATATGCCTTCTCACACTAATTGCCACCGCTACACTAAACCCTGAATGAAATGGACCCACAGCAAACATGTGGACCAGTGAGGGCGGGAAGAACTACAACCATGGTAGAATGGCAAGACAGTTTCTGTTCATTGTGAAGCTCCTCACTTCTAGTTTTAATGCTCGGAGAGAGGCAATTACAGAATCAGTCTTCCCACTTTGCCAGTCAAGGTCCATTTGCCTGTGGGAAGCAGTGCGAGGGCTCCTCACACATCCATCCTAAATAAAGCAGGGCACAGCTAGAGTTGGCAACCTGAGAAGGATAACCAGGCCAATTAGCAAAGGGGCACTAGCCCAGGGACTTCATGCTGTCACAAAGCAAAGGAATTCTTTGAGCATGGCCGCTCCAATCTCCCAAAGGTGAACCTTTAATCTTGCAAAGGAAACTTTCACTGAATCTAAATTTTCCCCTTCTTCCTTTGAGTGTGCTTTTAAAGATTTGAACAGGTACCCACTTAACTTGAAAAAAAACTCTTTCAACTACCCAAACTAGAAAGAGAATCCTCCCCAAGCAACAGAAAACATACTATGGCAGCCATTAAAATAGGCCTCTCAGGTCTGCTGCTGTGGGAAACAATAACTGAGTGATGGTCCCATGGCTGCCCCTCTATGCCACCAGGGTAACATCTAGGTCTCACTTTTTGGGGACTCTTTTCCAGCCAATGAGCACAGTGGAGGTACAAATGCAGCCCCATTCTGGCAAGATGCTGACTCCTCCAATGGGTAAGTCTGGGTTGAGGATTCTCCATTGACCAGCTATGTTATAGAAATTATCTGAAGAACAGAGAGAAATGTTTGGAGGGGGAAAAAAAAGAAACAGACTTAGGGACTTAAGAGACTGTACAAAGTTTAGCATATTTGTAATTGAAGTCGCAGGAAAGAAAACATGAGACAGGAAAAAGATATGAAGAAATAATGGCTGAAATTTTCCCAAATTTGATTAATGGCATAAATTTACAGAGCCAATAAGTTCAAACTCCAAGGTAAATACATAGAAAACCTCCCCTAGGCACACCTGAAAGCAGCCAAAGAAAAAGACACATATAAAGGCAACAACCATTTGAATTCCAAAGGCTTGGCATCAGAAATAAGGTAGGCAAGAAGTCAGTGGAGCAAGATCTTCAAAGAAATGGAAAAAAAGAAAAAAAGACAAACACAGAATTTGTTGCCAGGAGACCTGTGCTACAAAAAATGCAAAAGGAGCCGGGTGCAGTGCTCACCGCTGTAATCCTAGCACTCTTGGGAGGCCGAAGCGGTAGGATATCTCAAGGTCAGGAGTTCGAGACCAGCCTGAGCAAGAGTGAGACCATGTATCTACTAAAAATAGAAAGAAAGTAATTGGACAACTAAAAATATATAGAAAAAATTAGCCCGGCATGGGTGGCACATGCCTGTAGTCTCAGCTACTCGGGAGGCTGAGGCAGGAGGATCGCTTGAGCCCAGGAGTTTGAGGTTGCTGTGAGCTAGGTTGACGCCACAGCACTCTAACCCAGGCAACAGAGTGAGACTCTGACTCAAAAAAAAAAAAAAAAAATGCTAAAGGAAGTTCTTCAGGCTGAAGGGAAATACTAGATCTTCAAGAAAGAATAAAGAATATCAGAAATAGTAAATATGTGGATAAATATAACTACTTTTCCTAATTTCTTTAAAATACATGATTATTTAAAGCAGAAATCATATTATAGGGCTTATAATGTACATAGATCTAATATGTATGACAACTATAGCATAAAAGGAGACAGTAAATGGATAAATACAGTTGTAAGATTTCTACATTTTATGTGAAGTGGTACATCTAGATAGACTTTTTTTTTTTTTTTTTTTTTTGAGACAGAGTATCACTGTGTTGCCCAGGCTAGAGTGAGTGCCATGGCTCAGCCTAGCTCACAGCAACCTCAAACTCCTGGGCTCAAGCAATCCTCCTGCCTCAGCCTCCCGAGTAGCTGGGACTACAGGCATGTGCCACCAGGTCCGGCTAATTTTTTTCTATATATTTTTAGTTGGCCAATTAATTTCTTTCTATTTTTAGTAGAGATAGGATCTTGCTCAGACTGGTTTCGAACTCCTGACCTTGAGTGATCCTCTTGCCTCGGCCTCCCAGAGTGCTAGGATTATAGGTGTGAGCCACCATGCCTAGCCTAGATAGGCTGAAAAGAATATGTTAGTCCCTTCAGCATCAACTAAAAAAATTATGCAAAGAGTATAACTAAAAAGCCAATTATAAAATAATCCATAAAAAGTAAAATGTTAGAACTAAATCTACCAATAATTAATGTTAATAAACACTCTAATTAAAAGGTAATGACTGGCTAGGTGCAGCACACCTGTATTCCTAGCACTTTAGGAGGTCAAAGCAGGAGGATCACCTGAGCCCAGGAGTTTGAGTTTGCTGTGAGCTAGGCTGACACCACTATACTCTACTACCTGGGGCAACAAAGCAAGACTGTCTCCAACAACAACTAAAACTAAAATACCAGACAAGTTAATTTATCCCATTATATTAAGAACTTTTTCTTTTTAACAGACTATTTTTTAAAAAGGCAGAGACAGTGAGAATAGATAAAAATGCAAGACCTAAGTGTATATATATATATGTTGTTTATAAGAAACTCACTTTACATAGAAAGACACAGAGAGGTAGCAAATCATAATAAAAAAAGGAATACTGTGCAAACAGGAGGCATAGTAAGCATAAGGCCAGAGTGGCTATATTCACATCAGATAAAGTACACTCTGAACCACATGTATTACCAGAGATGGAGGAAAATTTTATAACGATAAAATGCTCAATACATTACATTAGGATGTAACAGAACCTTATAACATTCAAAATATGAAACAAAAATTGGTTGAATTAAAAAAGAAATGGACAATTTCACAATCATAATTAAAGATTTTTTTTTTTTTTTTTGAGACAGAGTCTCACTTTGTTGCCCAGGCTAGAGTGAGTGCCATGGCGTCTCACAGCAACCTCAATCTCCGGGGCTCAGTGATCCTACTGCCTCAGCCTCCCGAGTAGCTGGGACTACAGGCATGCGCCACCATGCCCAGCCAATTTTTTGTATATATATTTTTAGTTGGTCAATTAATTTATTTCTATTTTTGGTAGAGACGGGGTCTCGCTCAGGCTGGTTTTGAATTCCTGACCTTGAGCAATCCGCCCGCCTTGGCCTTCCAAAGTGCTAGGATTACAGGCGTGAGCCACCACGCCCAGCCCATAATTAAAGATTTTAACACCCTCTCTCACCTGACAGAAATAAACAAAAAGCATTTAAGATACAGATGATCCTTGTACCCCCATAATATGCTGAAATAAAAAAAAAGATACAGATGATCTAAATCAGGCATCCTCAAACTACGGCCTGCGGGCCACATGTGGCCTGCCGAGGACATTTATCCTGCCTGCCGGGTGTTTTTGCTGCCACTGCCTGTCCTGGGCCACAGTGCGCTGCACTCTCCAATGGCCCTCCAACGGTCTGAGGGACAGTGAACTGGCCCCCTGCTTAAAAAGTTTGAGGACCCCTGATCTAAATAATACTATCAACCACCTAATTTAATTGATATTATAGAACATATTCACCTAACAATTAAAAACACATATTCTTTTCAACTGTACAGGGTACATTCACCAAGACAGACAATATACTGGGTCATAAGTCTCAATAAAATTGAAAGGATTGAGATCATGAAGAAGATATTTTCTGATCTCAATGGAATTGAAGAAATCAGTAGCAGTAAGATATTTAGGGAGAAAAACAAAATCGGCTAATGAGACAATATACATCTGATAATTCATGGGTCAAAGAACTCAGAGGAATCAGAAAGAAAATAATTAGAATGAATGATAATAAAATATATTAAAATTTTCAAGATGCAGCTAACATAGTACTTACAAAAGAGTAAAAGAAACCCAAACTAAATAGAAAAAAGGAAATAATATAGAAAATTCAATGAAATAAAAAACAATTGAGAAAAGTTAACAAAGCCAAATGTTAGTTTTTTAAAAATCACATCAACAAAATTGATAAACTCCTACTCACACTGATCAGGAAAGAGACAACAGAAATTACCAGTATCAGAATGAAAAGGAAGTTATCACCACAGCTTCTATAGACATTAAAGGGATAAGAAAAGATTATTATAAATAACTTTATGCCTACAAACCTAATAACTTGGGTCAAACGGATAAATTCCTTGAAAATACAATTTACCTAAATGATATAAGAAAAATAAAAAAATCTGTATTAAATAAATTAGATTAATTATAAAAATTCTTCCCACAAAGAAAACTTCAGGCCCAGATGGTTTCACACATTCTATAAATGTAATAATGAAAAAAGGGATAGATTGTTAAAAAGTTAGCTTTTAATATAAACAGGAATATAAGAGTCCACATTATGCAGGTTATGATGCTAGTCTATAAAGAAATAGGAAATCAGCTGTGATGAAATTCATTTCTTCTTCCCTTTCAAAGGCTTGGCAAACAAAGCTGGGTCAATTTGTTCCTTTGCCAGTCCTCTGACAGAGAAGAGTCTTGCTGCCCGCTCCTGCAGAGTGCCCCCGCACTTCAGTCCCAGGGCCATCAGTTCCCACTTGAGCTTCTCCAAACCCAGCAGCTCCAGGTCTGCAACAGAGCTGAACGCCAATAAATTTATAGTTTCCTTACCAATAACCTGAGGGAAAAAATGAGAAAATATTTAGAACAGGCTACTTCTTCTGAATAAAATACTTTAACTGTCAACTACATTCTATTTTTAAAGGGATTTTCATTTACCATATCTTGCTACTGAATTTTAATAACCATCTAGACGTTATTCCATGGGTATTCTCAATATACACAATCAATAAACTAATTTTTCATCTATACATTTAGAAACAAGCATTTGAAATAATAACAGAAGTAGAGGATTCCTGAACAGATTCTTAAAATCTGACTTTTCCAGAATTTTAACAATAAAATACCCAGCCTATCCCTACAACAGTATTACCAAAGAAAACAGGAGGCACCCTAAAGCTTAATTCTAATGAGATTACCATGCCTCTGAATCTATTAATTCCATAATCCTAATGTTTTCTATTCTAATAATTAAGATTGTCAGAGTTCTCATATAACTCAAATTCAACTGATGTTCAATAGATCTGCAACTGTTCTATCCACCAAGTACCTTTACAGACTCTAAAACAAAATCAGGGCGGGCGTGGTGGCTCACACCTGTAATCCTAGCACTCTGGGAGGCCGAGGCGGGCGGATTGCTCGAGATCAGGAGTTCGAAACCAGCCTGAGCAAGAGCGAGACCCCATCTCTACTTAAAATAGAAAGAAATTAATTGGCCAACTAATATATAGAGAAAAAAATTAGCCAAGCATGGTGGCGCATGCCTGTAGTCCCAGCTACTCAGGAGGCTGAGGCAGGAGGATCAGGAGTTTGAGGTTGCTGTGAGCTAGGCTGATGCCACGGCACTCTAGCCCAGGCAACAGGGTGAGACTCTGTCTCAAAAAAAATAAATAAATAAATAAATAAAATTAAATTTAAAAATAAGACAAAATTAAATACTTCTCATAATGCCCAGCAAAGAATGAAAATGTTTACATTTAGGTGGTTTTTTAAAAAAATGTATTCAAAGAACTGTAACTTTCTCTCACACTAAATTATTTTTTAAAATAGTAAAGTGTTCTGGGGCCAGACTATTTCTCTTTCTAATTGATCTTTGTTTTTTTAAAAAAACTATACTGTTAGATTTCTGGAGTGAACCTTGGCTTCATTATTTATGGCCAAATCTAAAACACCACCTAGGTGTTTCTGAAAACTCACACCTAGTCATTAAGATTACAACAATTATTATTACAATACCAATAACAAAATTTCCATGGTTAACACTGAAAATCAAGTATCAGGTTTTATTCTATTCTTTTATTCATTTTTCCAAGACTTCAGTCAGGATAAATCTCCCAATGTATATTTAACATAAAAATTACATGCTTACAACTCCAGAGATGATGTGAGAATCAAATCAAAGCTGTTAGCATAAAAGATTCCAATATCCTCTCTAGAAAGGGCAATCTATGGATTTCTGCTTATTTAGTGGAGGTAGGGGAAGGTGCTAAACAAATAGGCTTTGTGTTTATCAAAGGAAATCAAGTAATTTAGGTTTCACCTATGCTAAAAAGCAAGAATAAACATTAAATATTTTGCTGGAAGTCAGTCATTGAAAATATCAAATAATCAATTATTTAAAAGTATATACAATGAAATGACTTTTCATTGTATATACACTGAAAATGACTTTTAAAAAAGGCTGAATGTGGGACTTAAGATTTAATGATAAATTAAAAAGGAGTGATTCCTCTTCTATAGGAAGTATCTTCATATCCAGCTGACAATTAAACAAAAAGCAAACAAAAACAATCTTTGAGGCACAAGGCCAGCTTCCCCATCATCTGTATTTCTTTTTTTTTTTTTGAGACAAGGTCTCATTCTGTTGGCCGGGCTAGAGTGCCGTGGCGTCACCATAGCTCACAGCAACCTCAAACTCCTGGGCTCAAGCCATCCTCCTGCCTCAGCCTCCCAAGTAGCTGGGACGATAGGCATGGGCCACCATACTCGATTAATTTTTTCTATATATTTTTAGTAGGCCAATTAATTTCTTTCTATTTATAGTAGAGACGGGGTCTCACTCTTGCTCAGGCTGGTTTCGAACTCCTGACCTCAAGCAATCTGCCCGTCTCAGCTTCCCAGAGTGCTAGGATTACAGGCGTGAGCCACTGCATCCGGCCTATATTTCTTAATATTAAACAAAGCCTTTCACTAAGCAGCTGATAGGAAAAGACACATTTTTATTTTGATGACTTATTATGAAGATTAAACTGACTTGGCTCTAGACATCGACCCCAAACATTACTTACTGTATTTCCCGGCTGGCTTCCCTCCAGTTTGGCAATGGGAACTTTTTCCTTCTCTTCTCCAGGTACTACGTTGGCAGCTCTTTTCCCATCAGTCATTTCTTTTGTCTCTTTATCCCTGTTTAGTCCAGCCTCACCTGCTTCCTTTTCTATGGGTTCTTGACTCTCTGCCTTCTTTCTCTCCCAGGTCTCTTCTGTTTCTAAAACGATCATCTTGTTTTCCGTGTGCTCGTTGGTAGATGTCTCCCCTAGCCCAGCACACAAGTCTTCTGAAATATCCTTTCCAGAGTCAGTCACTGGCATTTGCAGTTTTTCTGGTGATCTAAACTCTGTACTCACTACTCCCACCCTCTGAGAACTACTGGGAAATTCGCCTGACTTCTTGATGCCATCACTGCCAATTTTTGAAGTGTGGAAGCTCATTTCTGAAGTACTAGGTGCTTCTTCACCGTCATCTTCTGAGCTCTCAGAACTGGACTCTTCTGCAGTTCCCAGTCCTTCCATGCCCAACCTGTCAGAGCAACAGAGAGGTTTAACACTGTTTATGACTTCTCTGTAAAGCAAAGAGTTCCAGTTTTTCCAGGAAACAGATTCTGCCTAGAAAAAAAGTAGAAGCTTAAGATGGAAAGTAGGTAAACTTTAGAGGTACAAACAAAAGGAAAAAAAAATCAATGAGTTTTCCCCTATGTTACATTAATTTCAACTGTTAGAAATTAGATAAAATAGGGCCGGGCATGGTGGCTCACACCTGTAATCCTAGCACTCTGGGAGGCTGAGGGGGGAGGATGGCTCGAGGTCAGGAGTTTGAGACCAGCCTGAGCAAGAGCGAGACCCTGTCTCTACTAACAATAGAAAGAAATTAATTGAAAACAACTAAAAATATATAGAAAAAATTAGCCAGGCATGGTGGTGCATGCCTGTAGTCCCAGCTACTCGGGAAGCTGAGGCAGAAGGATTGCTTGAGCCCAGGAGTTTGAGGTCGCTGTGAACTAGGCTGACATCATTGCACTCTAGCCCGGGCAACAGAGCGACACTCTGTCTCAAAAAAAAAGAACGAATGAACGAACGAACGAAAGAAAGAAAGAACGAAAGAAAGAAATTAGATAAAATAATCAACAGTTACAAAGAAAAGAAAATCCTATGCTTTATTCATAATCGCTGAAGCCTGGAAACTAGGCTAGTGTTTATCAAATGGAGAATGGAAAAATTGTTTGCAACAATACTCAGCAATAAAAAGTAATGAACTACTGAAGCATTGTACTACCGTGGATGAATCTTTGTTTTTTGTTTTTGAGACAGGGTCTCACTCTGTCAGGCTGGAGTGCATTGGCACAATCATAGCCCATTATAACCTTGAACTCCTGGACTTAAGTGATCCTCCCATCTCAGCCTCCCAAGTAGCTGGGGACTACAGGTGTGTACCACCAAGGCCAGCTAATTTTAATATTTTGTAGTGAAGGTCTCGCTATATTGCCCAGGCTGGTCTTAAACTCCTGGCCTGAAGCAATCCTCCCACCTCAGCCTCCTCAAGTGCTGGGAGTGAAGGCATGAGCCACCATGCCTGGCACATGGATGAATGTTAAAAGCATTATAAGCATTACACTACGTAAAAGAAGCCAGATACTAAAGGCTATATGACATCCTGAAAAGACTAAACATAAGAACAAACATCACATCTGTGGTCAGTAGTTTCTAAGGTCTGTAGGTGGGGGAGGGGAGTTAACTACACAGGGGCACACCACAATGATTTAGGGTGATTAAAATACTGTATATATCAATTGTGGTGGTGGTTCCATGACTATTTATTATACATTTTTCAAAAGTCATAGAAAAAGGGTGAATTTTACTATATATAAATTATACCTCAATAAACCTGATTTAAAAAACAAAGGTAGGCCGGGCGCTGTGGCTCACGCCTGTAATCCTAGCTCTTGGGAGGCCGAGGCGGGCGGATTGCTCAAGGTCAGGAGTTCAAAACCAGCCTGAGCAAGAGCGAGACCCCGTCTCTACTATAAATAGAAAGAAATCAATTGGCCAACTGATATATATATAAAAAATTAGCCGGGCATGGTGGCACATGCCTGTAGTCCCAGCTACCAGGGAGGCTGAGGCAGAAGGATCGCTCGAGCCCAGGAGTTTGAGGTTGCTGTGAGCTAGGCTGACGCCACGGCACTCACTCTAGCCTGGGCAACAAAGCGAGACTCTGTCTCAAAAAAA